>JAJOOR010024387.1:0-12139 GCA_036250505.1 Solanum acaule | reverse complement strand
GGCAAGCACTGGTTATATATAGTTTATGTTTTAAAGATCATATATTATATTAATTAGCTTATTTATAATAATCCCTTATGTATTTTTGAATAATATTATTACTTGCTTCATGGTGCAGTAATGCATGCGTGTAAATATTAATTTTCAAATATAAATTGAATTAATAAGGTGATTATTATAATTTTTACTATTAAGATGTAATAAAGTTTTTGGAAGGCTATGTTTGTCGGCATGCTTATTAGACATTCTTTTATTGTCAGAATTTGACTAGGGATAGCTGCCTTAATTCTCTTTATTCTTCCAATATTCCATAGGCTTCACTTCCCATGCTACCAACTATTTCACCCTCCATCTTTACTTGTTCAATATATTAAATTTTAAAATAATTGATATTTTGAATTATATTTTTTAATTTTAGATATATGTTAGCAGACAATTAAATTTATATATAATTAAAAAAATAGATCCACGCATTCTACGTAACGTTATATATATAGAATATCACCTAAAATGCTAATGATATATAAAACGCTAAATATTATATCTACTTGTTTAGCTATATAAAAATTTAAGTGTTTGATGCAAACCAAAAGCGTTAAAAGGGACATAGATGTCAGTTACACTCATATATTAAAGGACAGTGTTATGATATATTATGCTTATTAATAATAGTTGTTCAACTTTAGTTATTCAATTTAAAAAATCAAGAGATAATATTTCATTTTATGTCTATTTTATTTTTATTATCAAATACTATTCATTTTATAACATTTAGGTGACTTATAATTAATCAGAATGTTATAGTAGTAAAATTACTCTTTTTTTGTTGTTTCTTAACAAAGATAATGGACAAGTAAAGATGAGGAAGTATATATATTATGATTCTTTGTTTTAGTTCGTCTGTCTAATTTTAACTGTACACGAAATATAAAAAATATGTATGATTTTTTAAAGTAAAATCATGCGAAATGCACTAAAATACTTTTAATATTGTGATCTTAAGTATGTTATATAAAAAAAATTGAAAATAAAATATTCCCCAAAAAAAGACATAAATATTTAAAACGAATTTAAAAAAGGAAGACAAATAAATTAAAATTGATGCATACAATAATTTAAAGGGAATGTGATCCCCTCTATTGTAATAATTGAAGTTCATTTATTCTTTTCAGGAGAGCAAATTCCTATCAAGTATGTCCCTCAAGAGAATAAAGAGAGAACCTTCCTCTGCTGGAGAAAATGAAAAAGAGAATCTTAGATTGGAAAAGAAAATTGTTTCGGATTTGGCTCCCCTCCATTACCCCTACCCTCCATTTCGTCAAGTGCACATTTAGATAAGAGACATGTGTCTTATTTAAAGATTAAAGGTCAAGATTATATTATATTAACAAATATCATAATCATAGTTAAGCTAACTAATATAAAATTTTATATTTATTAATATCATTAATTTCATCTTATATTATTATATTTAAATATTAAAATTGTAGAACATGAAACATTTATATTTAATGTGATAAATAATAATCTTCAAAAAAATTGCATTTAAAACAATGTTTTCTTTTATTTCACAAAAAAAAGATAAAAGAATATTTTTTAAAAACGTATATCTTTTCCTTCAAACGTACACTAGCCACATTTTCTGCTTGGAATAATTTTGGTATCGTTTAATTCTAAAAAAATTGTCTTTTTTATTTTTTATTTTTGTTTCGTGTTCTTTTATTTTATGGGTTTTTTGTTCAACATTGATAATTCTTCACTTTTGTTTTTTGTTTCACACCATAGTATAATATTTCAAGAATAAAGTTTACTAGTACAGAAAATTATTTAGTTACGTTGATTCTCACCTTAAATATCATACAATTTAATATTTAAGTATAAAAATATAAGATGAAATTAATGATATTAATAAATATCAAATTTGTATGAAATATAATGTAATTCTTATCAAATTTGGAGAGTAGTTTTCTAAAATTAGTTGACTTAATTATGATTATGATATTTATTAATATAATACAATCTTGACCTTTAAACTTTAAATAAGACACATATCTTTTATCTAAAGGTGCACTTGACAAAATGGAAGAAATGAGTAATGGAGCGGAGCCGGATCCCAATATTTCTTTTCCAACATGCTAGTTTATAGATATATCTTTTTTTTTATTTTTAAACATGCTACATCTACTGCATGAGTCAATACAAGTATGATTACTTTCTTGGAAGTGACAAATCACTCCCTTTATTTTTTTTGACATTTGTTTTAATTTTTTTCTAGTCTAAATGATTCTCACGCCTCCTCCCCACAACAACCCCCCCCCCCCCACCCACGTAATATTCCTCCACAAAGTCTCCTCTTCGATCCAGTCAAAGATAACTGTCACTGTCAAGAATATATATATATATTAGAGATTTCTGAGGCTAATTAACACCCTAATATTGATATTTGAAATTGGGCTAAGCTTGGATGATTGAACAATATTATATATCCCTTCTTTTTTACTAGTTCAGTATTGGTTATATGTATTCCGGCCTTCTTAAAATATTGTTAGTGTTAACTACTGTTAAACATTCATTTTAATCAAGACATACACATTAACTATGTTTGAAAATCTAAATTTAATTATATTATTTGAAAAATAATTACTTTTTTAAAAATAGACAAGTAAGAAAATAATTTATTTGGAGTAGTAAAAAGGAGTGGATGGGTAAATGTTTCTTCTATGCCTTGGTGGTTGTTGTGTTGGGATAATGGAATATTTTAGGCTACAATTAATTAGTATAATGTGAAAGATGTAAACTTTAATTAGTAGAGTACTAGAGTGTAATCGTGCACTTCAATGATCCTCTTTAGTATGTAGAGTGGCGAGTATAATCAGAGACGGAAAAAAGTTTAAAAGTTTGAGGTTCTAATTTTTTTTTAGAACCGTCAATCAATTTTGTTAGAGATTACAAATTAATATTTGGTGAACATATTAATCAATTGATGGTGGAGGGTTAGAGTCTTATCGAAAATAAGCTCTCGTATATAGTGTGACAGTCTATATCAATATACTTCGTGTTCTGATGATGAGCGGGGTTGTTGGCGATCTAAATAGCATTAGTGTAATCTGCATGTAGAACTGATGAACCAGTAAGGTAAGGGTAACCCCCAACTTGGATAAAATTCAATCCCCTAATTCTTACCAATATTAAATTTCTTTATTTATATTTTTATAATTTATTTATTATCTAATATTTTTCTAAATCATGACAATATATATTATATAAAATAATGTCTTTTAAATATTTTTATAAGATTTTTCATAAATAATAAATTTGCGCTACATTTCAATCCAACTTTTGATGAGTTGAATTGAATGGACCTAAGGGTGAAAAAGAAAATGAAAAAAAGAATTAAATGGACCAAAATTAACAAATTTAGTTAGATAGAAGAATTATTGGAAAAACCTGCCCAAAAATTACTTGGGTGAGATTGGCTAAATAATGATCCAGCCCAACACCCCAACCTACGCAACCTTTACCAAGTTTTTATTTTCTTATATTTTATTTAATTACCAAAATAATTAATAATAAAATCCTTTTCATTATTTTTATATATAATATATCAAAATTATTTTTCAAAAATAATTTAATAGAATCTCTCATAGTTTAATTAGCTAACTCTTAAATATGGTGAATTTAAAGGAATCAAAGCGAATTGAGTTAATAAATAGACCCCCTCCCCCCTTGTTGCTTAAAGCAATGCAATTCATATGTAAATTACATCTAATATTACTCTTCATTCTAGTAAACATCAAAAGGCAAAAATTCACTTGGAGAAGGTAAAAGCAATATCAAAATAAAATCTAAAGCTTGGAAGATATATAGATAGATTCTTTCATAAAAAGCTGTTAAATATATTACCACTCACTAAACATCAGAAGAATGCTTTTTTCTCTTGTGAAAAAGAAGAGAATCTATTAAGCTAAAAAAAAGTTTAGTAAGTACTCTTAAAAGTCACTTTGTGATTTATAGATAAGAGAAGAAAAAAAGCTTCTATTTCAATCTCATCTCTATGAGAAAGTGAATATGCACTTTTTAACATTTTGATACCCTAAAGTTTCACATGTGCCTTACTTTAGTCCTTAAATTTGCTTTTTTCTTATGGATAATACTTTTTTTGTTTTTTTAAAAAGAGATGATTTTGTTAGGATAGTATCACTCTTTTTCATGGTTAATAATGGTTGGAAAATGCAATATATTATATTGTGTCCACTCTAAGGAGCAGAGGCGACGTCAGGATTAAGAATTTGGGGGTTTTGAATTTTGTTAATAGCCGTCAATCAATTTTGTTAGGGGTTTACAAATTAATATTCATATATATTTAATTAATTTTCTATGAAAAAGCTACTGGGTTCATCCGAACCCATGAACCCCCACCTAGCTCTGCCTCTGCTGAGGAGTGCTAATTATAATTAGTTTATTAATGTGACTTTCTCCTAAACTCTAGTTACTTTTTGAATAATTTTAAATGTACAGAGTTTGTAGGATCATTAATTTGTTTCAATAGTATATATATAATAGTGTAATCATATGTATATAAATATAAATAACATCAAAGAACCATAATTTATGAATCATATCTTGTCACAAAATTGTTTCTACATTATATCTACTAAAGAATATTTAGGCCGTGAATATAAGAAAGTTCATTTGTCTGTTATAGAAAATTCTTTTGCTTTACCAACGGAGATTGTGGTGAAGTGATAAATACTCTTTCATAATTTATTCTTAATTAGAAGTCTTCGATCTTACGGTACTAAAAATTAAAAGATTTGATTTTTATACTTAAGAATCCTCTGAGAGTTTTTTTTTAGGTAAGAAGAATCTATATATAGATCTGCATGACCAATCAAGAAAAGATCATTTATTAGTGATACATCATTCAAGTTAGTGTTTTTTTTTTTTAAAAAAAAACTTTTGCAAAAGTGAGAAAAATTTAGTGAATTACAGAAATGAAATTTCTAGAGAACACAATTTTTTTTAAAAAAATGCCACTTTTTGAAAAAAGAAAAGATATTTGTTGGCCATGGTTCTTTTTGTCAGCCTTACCTAAAAGGGTAAAATAGCTGCATTTGTGTAGAGTTGCTTGTCTCCTCTTTTGGGGTACTCCAAAACTTTAATCAATGTCTATAAAGATGTTTTACTTAATATGAGGAGATATAAGTATCAAGATGATGTCTTAAAGCTTCAGGATAAAATTAATGATTTAAAATAATTCTCAGGTATTTATGTCACGTTTGAGATGAGTCTCTTTGATTTCTCTTTTGACATATTATATGGCAATGAACACAAGTGTGGGATATAGAGAACTCATAATTCTAGAGAACTTTAGTTTGTCTTAAAAATTGATTAGCCCAAGTACTGGTCCAAAGTGTAACAAAATAGATATTGAAAATTGATTCAATAACACGAATAATCGACTAGTTTAAAATTGAGACCAAAATATTGTTGTGATCATATGTCGATACAAATTTATTCACTCCCGACGTTTGCATCAAGTAAATAAACATATGATTGTGTTTGTACATCATAAGCTTTTATAAAAATTAACAATGATTAATTAATATGCATTTACAAAACCTTTTGTTACATCATAGGATTATATTGAATTTATATAATTTGCTATAACACTCGATGCAGATAAAATATTTACTTTTATATCGATCCTTCCTCTTCAAAAGGAAAATAAGTATAGTACATTTACCCTTTAATGATATCGCCAATCTACAATCTTTTCGTGAAAATAAAGGCATTTGGGATCTTTTATTGGTCCCATAATATCAATTTTTTGAAGCTTTATCTCTGGATATGCCTAATTATATAGTTTTTGTTAGGCTACTAATTACTACAGTTAATCTAATAATTTCTAACTGCTGGACTATACCTAAATAAAAAGGCCTTTTACTGAATTAGGTGTTTATAAGACTTGCCTTTTTTTGAAATATCATGAATTTGTTTTTGAAAGAATTATAAACCCTTTATTATCCTTTCTTTAAAATAAGATAAAATTATAAGAAAATTAAGACAAATTAACCAAAATCATTATAACAAATAAAGAATTCGCGGCAATTGACAATAATATAATTGTTGCTATATTATACTTAACAACAATTATATAATATGAGTATTTATAATCAATATTCTATAAAAATGCAACTAAAAGCTTAACTACTCTAAATACAACAATATTAACTCAATTACCGCTAAATATTTTTACATAAAAATTTATTGCCACTAAATGTCTCTTTCTCCACCAGCCAAGGTCTCTTATACAAAAAAATACTCTCACGAATGAGGGTATCATTTTAATGCACTTGATTGTATGAGCTGACTAAATAGTTATGGTGGAGTGATAAATATTCTTTAATTCCTAATAAAATGTTTTAGGTTCGAGTCCCCCTGGTACGGAGTCACCTTTGTTTGGGAGAGTTTTATCCCCCGAACGTGGAACTTCTTGATACGAATTCAAATTTAGTTGGACTTCAATACAAATACCAAACATAATATGAAAAATAAAATAAAAATAATTAAAGGTGCATTGACGATGGTTGGTGTGTCTAAATGTATAAGTTGTGTGTATATATATAATGGGTAATGCTAAATGGCCAGAAAATTTGGCCAATAATATCTTTTTTATTTTAAAATAAACTAATCTTTTTTCTATTTTTAAGTTAAAATGTATTAAAGTTAAAAGGATAAAAATGTGCAAAAAGATAAAATATCATTATGACCAAATTCTGGCCAAATTTTCTTGCAAAAAAGATTTTTCCTTTTCCATATACTCCATAATGATAGAAGCACGCATGCATAGAGAAAGATTATAGTTGGACAAAAAGGATTTTTTCACAAAAATAGGAGACAATGAATACTTATAAGTAAGTGAAATGATGATTTTAGTACCTTTTGATAATGATGCATCCACAATCATGTTAAGTGAAAGGATAATGTAACATCATTTTCTTCCAAAGTGCGTCAAAAAGACAAAAATAAAGCTCTCTAGTCTCTACTACTAATACTACTTTAATTTCACTTCTTTTTTTTCAAACTATTTATTGGAGATGACAAAAGGGTGTTTTTTCTTGGGGACCATTGGGTCACGAGAAAGAACATCTTGTTTTCTAATATATAATAGGGATAATTACGGAGAGTCTACGATGTTCAGTCATCTAATTTATAAAATATGTATAAAATATAAGAATATATCATGTAATTATATTCATATACACTACATATATACTGATAATGAATATAGTATGCATATTTCGATCATGTAGATAAAGTAATTAACTGGTCGAACGATATATATGTTCAATTTTATTACTTCAATAACATGCAAGAAAATATTCCTAATTTTTTTGGTTTAAGTGATGCATAGATAATTAGATATTCTATGTGTTTTGCTTTGTGTAAAGCTTTTGAAAGAGGGATAGATTGTATATTGGTTCCTTTTTTTATTTGCTTTATTTTATTTTAATTTCTTTCTTGGGTATACAATAGCAAAAAAGTGAACTTACTTCTATAACTTTTTTTGCGTTTAAATTCTATGTAACGAGCAATATAACAAATGCTGATATAAGTAGATCAATTATTTATAAGTATATTGATTAATTACATAAAAAGTAGAGAAACATTACCAAGTGCATCATATTGTTTTGCATGGAAAAAGTACAGATTGATATTTTTTTGAAATTATTTATGACAATGTTTATATATATGTTCCGATTTAGGTTGGCAAAAAAGTAACAACTATTTGTTTTTCTCATTTACTAACACGGGACGTAGTTAACGTAAGTTGATAACTTTTACTTACTAAGAATTTCACATTGAAGATTAATAATTATAATGATTTATTTTCATCACGATTAAATTTTAAAATTATTCGAGCATGCTGGTTAGGCTATAAACTCGTTGAATACATGAATATAACGTGTTCAATCTGGAACATTTAAGAATAATATTAGAGATCTATTATTGCCTCAAGCATTCATTATCTATTATATTTGACATTTCTAAGGCTTCAATAATATTCGACTTAATTAAAACAAAACATTACCCATAAATCTCTTAGAACCTCACGATCTTGTTTGAATTGACCCAAAAAAAAAGGTGGAAAAGGGTGTGGGAATTCATGATTCATTGTCCCTTTTATTTTTTGCCATTTTGCTGTTTAAGACATAAAGATAGGTAAATAATGTGTTCATGATTATTATTTTTTGTCTAGTGTACTAGTCATACTATGGTCTTAAAAGTGAAAGTGATAAAAAGTTTTGATTTGACCATCCTTATTGGAAAAAGTTTATTGAAAGATTGGCTACCCACCATTGAATACAAAGAATATGCTCCTAATTTTTCTTTACAATGTTCACATTTGTGGAGCCAATCAAAGAAAAATCTAGGAATTACTTATGCATTTTCATATCTCAAAATTATTGGATTGATGAGAGTTTTGGAAGTAAATTAAGAAAAAGAAAAAAAGGAAGTTACAAGGATCAAACTTTGATCATCAAAGTACATATTCAAGAAGATTTTAGGGGAAAATTACAGCTCAATATTTTTTGGGTCATCTATGTACATAATGTATAGATAGTGTATACTATATACTAAATATACATAGTTATACACAATATATTCAACCGGAATGCATATGTAGTGTATACTTCAGCCATGTTGGAAAACTTGATGGCCGCCGCAGAGTATATTTATTTAAGTTTCCCAAGATTTTATGTCAAACATTCATAAAGTCTCCAAGACCTCTTTCTTTTCTTTTTCTCTCTTTTTGTGTTGGGCTTGGACTGCTAGATTTAGACTTTTGACTAATTATGTGTGAAAGGGCTCAAAATGTGTTCTTTGTGTGTTATTGTTCAAATATAACTACCAATTTCTCTGTTAAATTCATTTATTGGGCTTAAGGGCTTTTTGTGAGCTGGGTTGAGCATTAAAGGGCTTCTTGAAGCATCATGAATATCAATTTCCCCATAAACCCAATGATATATTTTTGAGGAACTTTCGCAAATAGCCATTATAATAAACTTAATTATGCTTTATAGTTATAGTTTGCATATTTACGGGTTGTCGCTATAGTTTAAGCTACCTCGTTTGTATAATTCGCGGATTTGTATAATTCACAGGTTTGTATAATTCGCGGGTACATTTGTATAATTCAGTTATTTTTGTATAACTCAAAATAACCAATTTATACAATTACAAACATCAGAAGTGTAAATAATTATACAAATTATATTAAACAAATTCTAAATTATACAAAAGTTATACAAATTATATTATACAAATTCTGAATTATACAAACGTACAAATTATACACATCCAAAAAACTGAGTCGCGTAATTATAGTTAAAAGTAGGTCACGAATTGTAATTAAGGCAAACTATAGGTATGTTAAGTAATTAACTAGTACATGTTTGATTAGACGTGTAATTTCCCCCTTTTTAAACCATTTTGAAACATCTTTACCTTATTGAGAGATTGATTTAGGGAATTAATGGTAAAATAAAATGTTCAATATTATATGTTTAGCGGGTTGGGTTAAATGGGGAGGGTTATTAAATGGTTTAAATGGATATATATTTGGTTCTTAAAATTTTGGTTAATAATTAAAATTTCATGTCAACAAATTTTAATGAATTTTTTTTTAAATAGGTTGAGTGACTTTCTGTGCAAAGAAGGCATAGTTGAGTGACTTTTGAGTTGAAAATGAAAGTTGAATGACTTTCTGTGTAAAGACTTAATAGTTGAGTGACCATCAAAGTTATTAACTCATTTATTATTTACATCATGCCAATGACGTCAATCTATACATAATGCGTGTTTGCACGTATTTTTAGAACTTAATTATGATTAACTAGCATGAACTTTTACATTATTAAATAACTTAACTATAATAAATTTACGTAATTTAAGATAAATATCAAGATAAATATTTATCATTAATGTATAAAAGTCTAACTCTTAAAAAAAAAAAAAACAATTATACTAGTAGTAGCTATCCGTATTGGCTTAACTAAATATTGCCCTTTATTTAAAGCTAGCACGAATTATGATAGGAGCAGGGGTAGAAGTTTACTTTTTTCTTGTGCAAATCATTTAAAGGAAGTAAATTTTCTGATTTTCCTAATTAACAATGTTTCACATCGGTAGATATGCATTTAATTTATGTTTTAAGAAAATAAACATGATTTAATTCATTGTGTTTGCGTTTGAGATTTGGGTTTCTAAAAATTCTTTTTAACATGAGTGACAGTGAAATTCGATCTCAGGACTCTGTCTGCTTTAATACCATGATGAAGTGTATGACTATATCATCTAAAAGCTTAATCTATTAAAGAGAACACACTTGTATTAGTTAATTATATTCTCAACACATATATAATATGAAGGTCGATTTTAAATTGAGTTAAGTTTAAGATTGATTTCTTTATTTTTAACGAAAAAAGGCCAAAACTTGAACTATTCAAAAGAGATTACATATACCCTTTATTTAACCATTGGATTATATATACCCTCCCTTTTAACGATATGCCACAACTCACCTTTGTGGCATCCTACGTGTGAAAAGACGGCCACGTGGCTGTCCACCTAAGCACCAAATGTGGACGGACCACACCCCTTAAAGCCCCAAAGTCTTCTCTATTTCTTCAAAAAACTTTCTTCTCCGATAAATTATTTTCTTCTATATGTCAATTTGATTCTATAATTTATTCATATTACAAGGATAGTTATGTGAATGAGTTTGATGTGCACATACAGATTTGTGAATCTCCATATTTTGCATCAGAGTTACAATTTATTACTATAATTATTTACAAATCCTCCTTAAATACTCAAACAATGTGGGTGGGACATAATAAATCAAATTCAATTGATATTGGAGAGCGTCGTGAATATCAATCTACCCATGAACCCAATGAAAAGGGTTTCTGGTATATATAGGTATAAGAAAACCAATAAAACTAAATAGAGATAGACTGTACTTTTACTATAAAAAAATGCTCAATTTGTAGCAGTTTATTTGTGGAAGTTTTAAAAACCTCTTCTATTACTTTATTTTGTGACGTTTGTTTTAAACCCTACTAAATAAATCTTTTTGTGACAATTATATTGAGGAGGTTTGGAAATCGCCACAATTTCATAATTCATGGCGATTATTAACTCCCATAAATTTGTAAATTCATTAATTTTAGAAAATATATCCCTTTTATAGATCTTTTATTTTTGATATATTATAAAATATCTATATTTTATGATTTATGACAAATAGTAATAAACTTTAACTAATACAATATATGTATACACAATGACACAAATGTACATCGTTCTCTTTCTATACTATATTAAAGTATTTTGGCATAGATATATTTCTCCCTTCTTTTGATCATGGATCTAGGAGACACTAGTACTAAAAGTACTCGTTTAGAAGAGGTAGATATACCTCAAAATCTTGATTTGTTAAACAAATGGACTATCCCGAAAGTTAATATTAGAACTATTTATGATTATGGTTGGTTTGATAAAATCTCAAATAAACAGTTGATTAAAACAACTGAGCAGTCTTTGGCATTAAATTCGTCTGAACAGACTATTCGTTTATTAAATAAACGTGATATTGAGTTATATAGATCTCAATATAAATTCTTGCATATTGGCATGGTACAAATTGCTTTTAAACCACTAACTCTTAAAAGGTTACCCGAGACTTTCTTAGCAGCTTTAAGAGATGCAAGAAATTTGAATTTCAGACAATCTTTAATGGGTTCGATAGAATCCACAGTGGCGTATGGTCCTGTTTATTTTAATGCTCAACCAAATCTGCAATTATCTTTATCAGATTCTAATATATTAGATGCTTTAACTTTGAATGTTAAAACGCATGGTTATAATTATGCAAGTGGTTCTGAGTTAATTTGCTTATCTTATCGGATCTATTTTAAATTACTCGCTACTTTGAATCCTAGATGTAAATTATATGATACATCTGATCAAACTATTTTGGTAGAAACTAATTTCGCCAGATCTAAGGTCACCACTAGAAGACCTATAAAATGGGAAGAAATTAATTTTCCTACTACTTGGGTATTAGATT
>JAJOOR010024386.1:0-19217 GCA_036250505.1 Solanum acaule | reverse complement strand
GAAGTGGCAAACAAGCATTGCCTAGCTATTTTTCTATCTTCAACGTTCTCCGTGCTTTTTTTTTTTGCTGTACATTTACTCACTTCACTTTGTGGGATTATACTGGATATGTTGTTGTACATTTACTCGCTCTTTGCATATTTGGTTACTAACATGATTTTTTAGTTTCTGATGGTGCAATTCAGCAGTATATTCATTACTTGAGGTTTTTGACTGCATTTATTTTTCCTGTAACCAGAAAACTTCCATACGCTGGCTCTGGATGGCATACCGATTTTCGGGCTTCATAATAAAACTGCAGCATACCGTTTTGTGACGTTGGTTGATGTTAGTTCTCTTCTTCTTGGCTAGCTTGATCACTTGTTTTAATTTTCCGAACTCATACATTGAAGAAGCTCCATGTCAAGAAGCAAACTGAATTTTCTCTTTGATTTTATCATTAGGTAATGTATGAAAATAGAGCTAGACTTTTATGCACGGCTGAGGGATCTCCTGTCGAACTTTTTGAAAAGATCGTGACAATATCCGACGCCCAACAAATGGCACCTAGAACATCTTCAAGGTCAAGGAAGAACGATGATTTTGACCTTTGTGTGGACAACGAGTTGGGTTTTGCAAAAGATCGCACCATTAGTAGGTAAAATGCTATCTTCTTGAATTGTATTGCCACCTCATTTAAAAGAACAAGCTGTTAGAAAAAAGATGTGCTTTTGTTTGTTTAGTTATTTTTTCAACACATCCCTCACACGCGGGCGGGGCATGATCTTTTTCCTGTGTCAAGCACGTCAAAATTCTTTTCGATAAATAGAAAGTGAGACTTATCCCATAACCTCTGTACTGATACCATGTTAATAGAATGGGTGTTCGACCTAACTCAACCCGGAAAACTTGCTATAGATCATGAGGGAAACAACATCCCACTCCCTCCCTATGTAGGGCTTTTTAACACCCCACACTCATGGAACTGGACATTTGAAACATGAACAATATAACATGGGGTTCAGCCGTCCACGAATAGGTAAATCAAGACCATGAATGAATCTGGCTCTCATATCACGTTGAATTGAGTGACCACCTCATTCAAAGCTTAAGCTATTAGAGAGGGTTCATTTTTATTTATTCAATAATCAATTATAGTTTCAACCGTCCTCTTGTTGCTCTATTTGGCCAAAAAGTAGACTTGTATGTTTATACAAGTTGCTGTCCATTGTTTGGGCAGTCCGGTGCACTGAGTTGGGGTCCGGGAAAGGGATGGACCACAAGCGTATTGTATGCAGCGTTACCTTGCATTTTTATCTGTCTGTTTCCACCAGTTTGAACCTGTGACCTCCTGATCACATAGCAACAACACAACAACTTTACTAGTCACACCAAGGCTCCCTTTCACTAACCTCCATTGTTTCATCTTCTTATTTCATTCACAAAACCGTCTTCCTTTCTTCGAAATAGTTCAATAACCTGAAACAATGTAAATTTCGTCATCTAATGCAGGTTGACAGAGATGAACAGCAGAGAATACTTAGAACAACATGCTGAAATGTTAGCCAAGAAGCAGCAGCTTCCGTCGGAAAATCACGCCGAGAAGGCCATAGAGATGTAATTGATAGGAATTCCATACATTTTCCCAATTCAAGGGATCAATTCTTGTCTGTAAAATTGTGCAAAATAGCATCATAAAAGAAAAAGGTGAGGTTGGTTAAAGTTTTGGCTGGCAATGAAATGAAGAAATGTGATACATGGTAGTTGATGGTTTAGTTGATTAATAATATTACTGTTTGTAATTACTGAGCTGATTATGACAACATCTTCAATAAGAATGGCATTTTATGAGCATTTCTGCTATTGGAAATGTTTGCTGGTGTACTCTAACAAGAATTCAGGACTCTCATTTTATGAGTTAATTCGAAAAATTCACATATATAAGAGTTGGTCACATATTTCGAAAAATTCATGAATGAATACATATGAAAATTTGAGATAATTCACCAATCTACTTACAAAATTTTAGCTCTAACAAAGTCGGTTATATATTTAGAAAAATTCATGAACTAATACATACAAAAAATCTAAAATTTTCTTGAATTCTAGTTTTGTGACACATAAATCCAAGAAAGAGATGTTCTCCTTTTCGAAAATTATGAGTATCAGTCAAAAACATATTCTAGAAAATCCATTAACTAATGTACATGAAAATTTGAGATAATTCTGAATTTTTATTTCGTGACACAAACTGAAAAAAAAATTGGTGTTGGCCTTTCGAAAAAATTGAATATCATTTAATAGGCTATCATCAATGAACCCATAAAATTTAAGTTTAAATAAAGTCGTCACACAAAAAATTTGATCATCAATATCTATGTTGTATGGTCGTACATTAGCATTCTTTTTTAATCATATACTCTTTCCGTTCGTTTTTATATGTCATCTTTATTAGTAGTAAAAAAAAATGATCTTTAATATTTGTCTTTTCACAAAATCAAATTTATTGAAGAATTTGCTTCCATCAGCTTTGGGATTATCAATTCTTATAAACCATTTGACATTTAACATACTTCAATTTTTGCCGCCTGCTTAGCCCAACCAATATTTGTATGTTTTAGACAATTTTTTTTGTTTTTTCTTCTTTGTGGGGTTGTAAAAAGAGGATTTTTAAGCTGACCCAGATAGTTTTCTTGATTTCTCTGTTGATAAATACTATGTTTTTTTGTGTGTGTTTTTCTTCTTTATGGGGTTGAAAAAAAGAGGATTTTTAAGCTGACCCAGATAAGCTACTTGTTATCTCTGTTGATAAATATGGGTTTTTGTGCTTATAGAAAAAGTTTTAAACTTTTAAAATGGTGGGGTTTTCTCAGACCCTTTTCTGTAATGTTGATTGTAGTTGTAATGGTGTGTGTTTTACTAATGGTACAAACAAAAATGAAGAATTTCATACATAAAAATGGAGTCTTTGTTCAGTTTGATGTTAAAGAGAAAGTGGGAATGAAGAATCTTGAACCAATGAAGGTGAAAAATAGGTCTAACAAAGGTGAAATTTTGTCAACTAGTGTTAGTCCTTATTATGATTGGGAGTTATTTGCTGCTGATTATGAAGAAATGATGAAAACCCTTAAGATATTTGTGTATCCTGATGCTTTTATGAGTAACAAGTTTTCGAGTATTTTTCTTCCACATACAAACCCCTTTGATCCCAAATTAGGAAATTACTATAGTGAACACATGTTCAAGATTGCTCTTTTGGGTAGTTCATTTGTTACTAAGAAACCAGAAGAGGCTCAATTTTACTTTATGCCCTTTTCAATTAACGTTATGCGAAATCACCCTCGCGTGCATTCTGCCTCCGCGATTGAAGATTTTGTTGCTGGATATACTGATAGAGTTAGTTCAGAGTTTAGTTTTTGGAATGCTTCTGGTGGTGCTGATCATTTTTATGTGTATTGTCATTCTATTGGTCGAGATGCTGCCTCTAAGCATCAAAAATTGCATCATAACTCAATACAAGTTACTTGTTCATCCAGCTACTTTCAGAGGCTATACATTGCCCACAAAGACATTGGGTTGCCTCAAGTTTGGCCTCGCCAACACGAGGAAGTGTTGAACCCTCCAGATGCGAGGTATGATGTCATTTAACTGCATTGTGTTGCAATTGTGAGTGTGTGTGTTTGGGGGCGGGGGTGGGGGAGGGATGAGCTTGTTTTATATGAAAGTTGAGCTTCGCTTATTGGAGTATAGAAGCAATGATGTGCATCTTTCATATTAAATAACTAGAAACAGTTGATCAAAGACCAATATATTCACGCTTCATTAGAGGTTTGTTTAGACCCTTTGTACTCATAGATGCATTTTGGATTCCATAAAGAAAGACGTGCTTTGTCGATTTAGGAACAAATATAATGTGCTTTGTGGATTTAGAATTATCGGTATTGCAGTTATTCCTGGATAGAATTAACATATAGGAGGATGATGGGTACAAAGTTGATGATCATGAGTGGGTAAATGCTTAGTGGAGAGATATTTATAATAATGTAGCTAGGTAGCCTATGGATTGTTAAAAAATGAGAAGAAAAGAGATTTTGCAATCGGTATAGAAGTTTGTATTGCAACTTATTAGCCATGTTATAAGAAGCAACATTAACGAAGTAGCAAAGAGGACAGGTTTGAAAACAGTTCGGTAATCTTCTCTTGAAGGTAAGTGTTCTCTCTAGGCACTGATATTCTGAGTCTCTCACTGAGCAAGCATCAAAGCTAAGAGAAAACTTCCCTCATCGCATCATTAGCCAGTGTAGGATCAGAATAGAAGAATAAGGGTGTTTCACTTTTTCACTCGACTAACCATATTGAGCAGATATGTTACTATGGGAAGAAATAGATGATACTCAATTACAAAAGTCTGAATTTAGGAAACGTGAAGGTGAAGGCTCTTAATATATGCTAGCAGTTGTTCTTAGAAATTGAAGCGTAAAAGATGAGGTAGATCACACGTATCATGGTTAAGTCCGGGTCAGTTAACACGAAAAGGATATATGCAACTGTTCTAGAAATATTTGTAGATGTAAAACACCAGTAAACTATTACCTTCCCCTAGCCAACACCCACACCCTTTCTCCGCGATCATCGGATTCCTCCGTGGAGTTCAATGAGTTGATTGAGCACTTAAGTACCCTTTTCCCCCAGGGTGTGGCCTAGTGATGTATTCATTTGTTCACTTCAAATGTTGATACCGCTTATGAAAAATTCTGTGGAATAAAAACCTCAACAGCAGCCTTCATTGAACCCCTTCTTCCTATCCTTGCTACCTATGAAATGAGTCCCTCTTTCATTCACTAAAGAAGACGCAGCTGATAGATGGATGAATATACATTTGATGGCCAGTTTTATGAATCAAAATCTCGAGTTGGAGGCATCGCTGGGAAAAAAGCAATTGATTCGGTTTTCTCAAAATCAACGAGTGGACTTGAAATCATAGATCCATTTTGTGATCCACGCGACTCATGCTCAAGAGATTGCTCTAGTTGAGTTGTTCATAACTAAATTGGCCAAGTTATATATTGTTTCTTGTTGTAATTCATACTCTTTACGAGTCTGACTTTATCTGTCTTTGATATGAAGATACAAGCTATGAGCATATCGTGGAGTTTTGAATCTAGTGATGTGAACACTGCTATTCTTTTTAGCTCGTGTCCTCTACCTTTGACATGTTTTATTCGTTTTTGCAGACATAAGCTTGTCTTCTTTGCTGGTCGCATCCAAAACTCTCTTGCAAGACGAGATTTATTGGAGCTATGGAAGAACGATAGCTCCTTTGATATATTCTCAGGGAGTTCATCTTTCCCTTACAAGGAAGGATTTCGGAGAAGTAGATACTGCCTCCACGTCAAAGGTTACGAGGTGAATACAGCTAGAGTCAGTGATGCTATTCAGCATGGCTGTGTCCCTGTACTTATTTCAAACTACTATGATCTTCCATTAGCCAACATATTAGATTGGAGCAAGTTCTCAATTATTGTTAATGAAAGAGATGTTCCACACCTAAAGAAGATATTGCTCTCGGTGCCTAAACGAACGTACCTCAACATGTACAAGAATCTAGGCATCGTGAGAAAGCACTTCGCATGGTATAGTAGCCCGAAAAAATATGATTCCTTCCATATGACAGTTTACCAACTTTGGCTCAAAAGGGGACTACATCGAGTCGACTGGTGATATCTACTGTTGTGAAGCCAGTATCTGACTTCACCTTAGATGACATCTAGCCAATGTGCGTGTTTTATCATCTTATGATTAAGCTATGTGATTTTGCTAGATGTCATCTAAGGTGAGCTTAGCGACATGATCAGTAAAGATTCATATTATCAGCCTCCTCAACTTTCTGGAGATTGAGCACAGTTGTTGTATTTTGCTAGATGTAGCTGTAAATATTGCGGTGTCTCATTACAATCTAACATAGTTGGCAATGGTGTTTGTAATTTTTTCACACATTTATGTAACGTGCATGCGACTTGTTGCTTTAATTATACTTCTCGTTTCATTGCTTTGTTCATCTTGTTATTTTACTATCATTATTTTCATATCAATCCTGTAAGATCCTATTTAAATCCCCCAACTTGTAAGATAACAATAAATGCATGCAACTTATTATTGGCAATAAAACTGTGGTCTATTAGACTTCTATCAAATTTGTTAATATTTATCTTCTAAGACTACCACTAGGACAATGTTGATAATGTAGTACAAGGGCTAGAAAGCATTGACATCCTCAAATTTGTTGTTTTAGTTTTCGTCAGGGTTTGATATCTTCTACTAGCACAAGTATCAAGTAACTCCATCTCAACCATCACCTACACAAACACAAGTACTATAATTCACCAAGCCATGCACAAATTGGGGGGGGATTGGGATTGTTTTTTGTATCCACCAAGACGAACACGACAAACCAAATCATCGTTGAGTCAAAGTTCTTTAGATGAGAAAACACTATTAGCCCACGATAACAAAATAGCCCTCCGTATATACACCTTTAACGAAAAACCAAGTAGCAAAGACATGATAAATGGAGTTCAACAGATATAAGATGGTCTGTACTGTCCACGGGTCATGCAATATTAAAGACACCAAGGCTACAAGCCATCTGCTTATATAACATTTAGCAACCTAAAATATCAAGTTTTTGGCCAACACTTGTACACTTCAAAATCAATAACGTGATACATTGTTCAAAACATGCACACCCAAATGCCCTGTTTAATCAAATCTTTCATTCAAGAAATGCAAATTTTGCCAACATGAGAAAAACCCTCATCACTTCTGAAATTGAACCGAGTAGGAACCGGTGTTTGGATCTTTAACTGTTTTGAAGTTGTCAACGCTCATACCAAATCGGCCCAAAATGGAATTTCCCATTTCTTTGAGCTTGCCTGTAATATAAATACAAATCATTAACAGCCAAAGAACCACAAAATAGAAGTGTGAGCAATGAGCATGATTGATAAGTGCCTATACTCCTTTGAAAGTAAAAGGGAGAACCGTAATAAACAGAATACCATACGGTGTCTCAGATCAAACAGGAATAAAGATGTTAATCTACAAACCAAAACAAATCCCCTTTAGAAGAACTTGAGATGATTCAATGACAATCAGTCGAGAAGAGATCAAATAATGCGGACCTAAAAATTCAAAGGCAATCTCATGGATTCCAGAACAGTAGTGATAGTACATTTAGCACGGAAGTGCATTTAGCCACAACACACACAAATAAAGCATTAAACCTAACAGCACTTGGTCTTCCTCTTTTCCTTCTTTTTTAGGTTTCTCGGTGAGTCATACCAAGTGAACTATAGCGGCAGAATTAATATACAGTACATAGGATGAATTTTTTTATTTTTTATGACAAGGGAAGCCCACAGCCGCTACCCTTTGGGTGCGCACAGGGTAAAACCCCAGCTCCTATGCAATAGCTCGCAAACCACATAGAAGAGGTAACCCGCACTAGGCAAGCCCGGCACAACGAGCTCGACCCAGAAGGCAAACCCCTTGCTTTCGCTGGCAAGGAGTTTCGAACTTGAGATTTCCAAGCCCAAACCACTGGGCCACCCCAAAGGGTACATAGGATGAATTATTCTAGCAGATAGTTATAAACCACTAGAAAGGCAATTTCTTCAACTTCCGGAAGATGAGTCAAGTATCAACTCTACAAAACAAAATGAATGAGAATATAGCTGTGCGCAACTGTTTCTGGAAGAGTTGGTCTAGACAAACTGATGCTACTTTTTTTAGATGAAGGTAATATACAAAACGGATGCCATTGCTACACCTTTTTTCAGAATACAGATAAATGAATGATGTAAAATTTTAGGAAATTAATTGCTAAAGCATGCAAGTCCACAACCATGTGAATGACACACTTCTATTTAGCGTTGTGATGTTCATTTCCATATTTTCTTTTTTATTTTATTATATAACTGCGGTATCCGGGCCATCTTGCGCACACCAATGTTTATTACCATAAATAATTGGCTAGGAATTGGTGACATGGACTATATAGCCTTCCTGCTGACTAACATAAATAAGTGGAGAGAAATGTCAAACCATTCAAACAGTTGCATAGGAAGGAATCTCTACTATTTTACAGAGTTACATTAGAAAAGAAAATAGAGGTGTTTAGTCAATGCAAAGACAGGAGACTGTTAAGCTCACCAATCATCTCTTCTTTCATCTTTTCTCGCTTCTCATCAGCTAATGGCTTTAAACGCATCACAGTTCTCCTAGCTTGATCATGTGAGGGTTCCAATTCCAAGATTTTTGTCATGTCTACAAGATTTGAAAAACCAAACGGGAATAAGAACAGAAAAAAGAGCCGAAGTAGAACTCTAGTTTTCAATTATTCACCAATAACATGAACCATTTGAGTGGTGTGCAATTATTACCAGAGGCATATAACATTCAAGGACCTTTTTTTTAAAAAAAAAAAATTCAGGTCAGAGAGTGGGAATAAGGAGAAGACATAGGAGAGCCTGACGGGAAAACACAAGATTTCCACCAAGTAGCCAGTAAATGCGAGTATGGGTGCTACTTCAGAAGTACCAATCACAATGACATTGTACTGAATAATCATAATACAACTTCAGAACGCGATGTTTACCAGTAATGGCCTCTTCAAAGTGTTCAAGTTTTTCATGTGCCTCTGCTCTTCTAACCAGAGCCTTTATATATGTAGGATTTAGTTCTAATGCTTTTGTGCATTCCTTGATAGTCTCTTCAAGTTTCCCCTGTAAATGAAAAGGTACAGTCGCTATCATTAGTAGATACAACAAAAGCTCACACAGATAAACAAATTGGTACCTTACATACTACACGGGAAAAGTAAAAAACAAAGATATGGGAAAAGCAAAGGAAACAGTGGAAATTGTTTCTAATATGTGCGAAGTAAACTACTACTTTTTTAAAGTATGAAGTGAACTTATAAATTCTTATTTTTTGAAATTGCCGAAAAATAGTGAGATGCAATTGTTTCTTGTATGCCTTTCACTTGGAACAATACACAAAAGGATAGGTACCACATTGTTTCTCTAAGCTACACATATTCTCACCTTATCTTTTTCCTTGTCAATAACTCTAATATAGAACCACACAGTCCGATGCTCTAGAGTTTCTATTTCAAACATTGAGGTAGTTAGATAACTAGTGTCAAATGATTCATGATTGCAATACCCTCTCAATGACTTATTGGAGCATTTTAACTACTAACCAATAGACAGTTTCACATCATGCCAGTGTTACCCCCAGCATACGGAACCCTAATAAGGAAGATGCTAGTAGCTTATAATTGAATAAATAATACCAAAAGCCCCTTTTATACTACTCCTAGAGCAGGAAAAAGATAAGAACACGTAAATCGTCCTCATGCCCCCTCAACTTCTAAAGATAACACTCTTTTGGCTGGATCTTTCTCTTATCCGGCAACCCACCTATAAAAGGGGCAACAAAGCCCCATTACTAGGTTGGAGCTATAAAGATTTTGTAACTATGCATGATAAGAACTCATTGCAATCAAAAGTGGTAAAACAGTTTCCCAAAGCATGGCAACAATGTAAGTGTGTCTATTTGCCAACAAAAAAATTGACCACTTGAGGAAGTCATACAAAAAAAAGTGCAATAGATAGACATTAAAGAAAAAGCAATAGGTATAAACCTCCTATTACAAAGATCAAAATAAGGATTACTCTCTTCAGTACTTTTTTGTGGGGCGGTGGCATACTGTCATCTCACTCATCCCTATCATTCAGCGAGACACAAGAACGGAGGTGTAAAAGGAAAGATAATATAAATTAATGAATAAAGACAAGAAAAATTTATTAGGTTGTTACAGATTTGAGCAGACTGAGTTTGGGGGTCAATAATTAATACTACAGTTTTTTTTAGTCTACAGTACGAGTCTGCATGCTCGTTAATTTCAGGTGCTAACTTCAGATAAAGCGGATATCTACAAAATCTGATCTGAGCTAAAATTGAACATTCACAGAAACAAGTGCAGATGGAACAGCATATGCAGAAATTATAGGGAATCACCTATGATTAAAAATAGCTACCTGGAAAAGGAACAAAAAAAAAAACTGAGATAACCACAATGAAACAGTATGGTTCACCACTGAGGACACATCAGAGCTAACGAAGTTGGTAAAAGTCATTATCGCTAAATAATAATAGAACAGTAGTTATCATATAAAGGAATCTCGCAATCCACCTATCAGTTGATGTACTTTCGTCATAGGCTATCTCAAAAGGGATGACCTATTTCTACATAACGTAGAATTTAACTGTTTCATAAGAATCGTAAAGCATAAAACCATACTAGCACTGATTATCTCGAATAGATGTGACATCTTTCTCATAGACTACAAACATCTCCATATGTTTAAGTTTTCAAGTTTTTCTTTAGACATATTCCCCAAACAAGATATGACCGTCATGCAAACTTAATTATCAGGTCCAATCAAAGCAGCTTTAAAGGGATATAGAAGACAAAACTATTATTAGTTTGTTTTTAGCCCGTCAGAATTTCTTTTTGATCATGAAAAGGTAATTCCGTTGATATCCAGCAACAAGAGTGTGTGGAGAACATATATAGAATAGCACTTTTACATGTTGTGTAAAGGCTCAAAAAGTTAAGCATGGCTTCTACTAGCCAGTCAGAATTTCTAATATCCAATATATAGAAGGATGACAGATGTCTTTTGAATGTTCAAATGATCAGCAAAATCTGCAAACTTGATTTCAGTATTTATTTGTGACCTAACTAAATTAAGATACTAAACAAGCAGTAAGAATCTGAGCAGAACAATACAAATCAATGAAGAGCTATACAGTCCTGAACAAAATAAATGCTAAATGTAAAAGCTTCTGACAATTTCAGCGAGAACTATTCTTTAGAAAAGCCTAACCTATCTGCACTTGGAACCCATGGCAAAATATAGACATTATGAATCGGATGCAGAGTGTACAAAATGCATACACTGAGCTTACCAGTTTGGTGAAACAAGCTGCACGATTAGCATAGCATATTGAACGAATTTCAGTACTTGAAGGAATATCTGCTGCAACTTGCAAAGCTAGCTCATATTTTGACAATGCCTCTTCATAAAGCCCATCCTTAAACAATGCATTGCCTTCAACTTTCGCATCATTTGCTTGAGCCAAGGCTTTCTGCTCCTCAAAATGAAAGGATCATATCAATAATTGTTGAGAGCTATTATCTTAGTACAGTTTCACCAACTAAGAACAACGACATATCCACTGTAATACCAGAATAGGCAATAGTGATAGTTGAAATGGAAATGGACAAAACCTTAAAACATATTAACTAGAGAAAGAAGGCCAGGCAGATTGGATTCACACAAATACATTTATGATGAAATCCCTCAATGTCGAAAGGGAAAAATCAAACGGAGAAAGAGAAATAGTAGTTGAATTTGCATGTAGATAACTTCCCCATAGCTGCGAGGAGGACATTTTTTTCATTAATAATACACCAAGACGGTGTCAAGTACATACTAGTAACATGTTACAGATCCACAAGACATACCTAGCTGCAAAAAGGATATTAGTTATATCAAAAGACTCTTGGCGTTTCATATAACTTTCTGGTGCAAGGAGAAGATACTATTATGCAGAGATGATTATGCTACTTGATTGTTTTCAGTTGTGGTCAAGCCACTCAGTTATCATATAAACATCTATTAGCACCACCTTTTGTAATATCAATGAAATGAAATTTGTCTCGTCAAAAGAACAGAATCACTAGTGAGAATTAAAACAAACTGAGAATAAATTCCCTAATTCTACTCAGTTCCTCTGAGACACTATCTCAAGAAACTAAAATAGGAATCTCGAATTTGCCGGCTTTAAATTCTGATCACGGCATTTTTTCCAGATGCACCATTTCAAGGAACCACGATCAGAACCTCAAACTACAACCTTCAATCGAAAAACAATAAAAAGAAACTACAGAACTCAAACATTAATTTTTTATAACCGTGATGTCCGGGCCAACTTGCACACACCTCAACTAATTACACGAGATACTTGCCACCATTGCCACCTCCCACCGATAACATGTACTAGATAACTCTGCCCACAAACAAATGGGGAGAAATCACCTATGTCTTTATTTGTGTTGAGATTTGAAACTGAGACCTAATGATTCTCAACCTACTTCATCAACCACTAAGCCACACCCTTGGGTGCAAACTTGAAAACATTAATAAACATAGTATCCGGACCAACTTGGTTGTCACCTCCCACCAACAACAGGTATTAGGTAAATCTTCTCCTAAATCTTCCCTGCCCATCAAGGCTAAGACAAATGAGAAGAAATCACCTAATGTTTTTTTATCTATTAAGATGTGAATGAGACCTTACGATTCTCAACCCATTCATCAACCACTAGGCCACACCCTTGGTGCAAACGCAAAAACATTATATTTTCATAAACATGGTATCCGGTCCAACTTTGGTTTTCACCTAACATTTTTATCTCGATTGAGATTTGAGCCTGAGACCTCAGGATTTTCAACCTCTTCATCAACCACTAGCCACTAGGCAAACTAAAAAACATTATACGCAATGTACAACTGATTAAACCAAGCTAAACTTACCTAAGCTCATCAAAATCACTCTCCAATGCCTAATAGCAGCGAAAAATAACAACATCAATTAATCAATTAAAAAACAGTGAAAAAATAAAACTTGACCTCATTCAACTGTTCCTGATTTACTTCAGGCTGCTGCTCCTGCGTCTTCTCCTTCAACAAATCTCCATCAGATGAAGAAGACGCCGTATTGATCGTGTTTTCAGATTCCCTATTACTTCCATTCTCGGTTCCGTTCAGTTCCGTATCGCTCGCAGTCTCGTATCCATCCGATACGTAACCAGAGGGCGCCGCCTCCGCTGCTGCTGCCGCTGCCGTCGAAGTTTTACCGGCGGCCGGTGAATCTACTTGTTCAATCGACACCATTTCTATGAGATTCTGGAAGTTTCTTCTTCGTCTTTCAGTCTTCTCTGTGAAAAAATAATTTGCTTGTGAATCCAGAAAGCTCTGATTTATATATGGATGTAAGCAGTGAATCTAACGACACCGTTTTCGTATCTAGTGGAATTCGGGTCGGGTCAAATAACACAAAACAATATTAGGCGAATCCAAATTTATGTAGGAAAAAGTACCAAACGAATCTTACGAGAAATCTAAATTTATGTAGGAAAAGATACAAACAGATCTTAGGAGAAATTTAAATTTATGTAGAAAAAAGTACGGATTTTAGAAAAAATTCAAATTTTCTACTATTATAGAAGAGTGATTTTAATTTTGGGTATCAACATGTGTGCTTTGTCATTTCATGATTGGTTTTTTTTTTTTTTTTTTTATTCCATATGCATAATATTAAGAGATCCACAAAATTATCTATGCACAATTATTAATGAATCTATTCCTTTGTATTATTTTTTCATATTTTTATTTACACACTTTTAAAAAAATCATAAACAAAAAGAGTATTTTACTAATTTACCTTTTAATTCTTTTTAATACTTTTTCGTTTACTTTTTAATTATCACATTTGAACTTGACATATTTATTAAAAAAACAATGATTGACATGACTATGGAAGAGTATTTTTACTAATTTACCTTTCAATTCTTTTTAATACTTTTTCGTTTACTTTTTACTTATCACATTTGAACTTAACGTATCCATTAAAAAAACAATGATTGACATGACTATTTTACCATATTAACCCTAATAAGTAATAATTGATGTTAGTATTGTTGGATATTTTGTAATATATAGAAGTCTTAAATTAAATAAATTGTTCATGAAAGAACATGATTCTTATAAAAAGTCATTTGATCATGAAAGAACAAGACTCTTATGAAATGTCATACGTTCATGATAAAACATAACTCTTATGAAAAGTCATCTCTTAAGTTCTATAAATATAAAGACTCTCTATAAGTTGTCTAAGAAAATTTTGCATGTATAAATAAAAGATTTTGTATTTGTTTGTATTTTACCAATATATATATATATATAGGCAATATCTCTTTAAAGAAAGTGATTTTACACGCCTCAAAGCCATCTTCTTCGTCAATTATATTTCCTATTATTTTTTCTAACAAGTATTAAGTCTTGAAAACTAATTTAGAAAATAAGCAATTAATGTTAAGGATAAACCGCTGCTGAAATTTGAACCCTTTATTTTATGGTAGATCGAACAATTAATTGAAACTATAATAATTCATATTCGAATCAAATGAATTCAATTTAATAAATATTATTTAAATTAATTGAATTATAATTATCTTTATTTACACAAGCACGGGCTTATCATTCTCTAGTATGTAGGAAAAAGTATGGATTTTAGAAAAATATTCAAATTTATATAGGAAAAAATATCAAACCGATCTAAAGAGAAATCCAAATTTACGTAGAAAAAGATACCAATTAAATTTGAGAAGAAATCCGAATTTATATAGAAAAAGGATAATAAACGAATCCTAATTCTCAAAGGTTTATGTTAAATAAATTTATCTATAAATACAATAAAACTTCATTAATTCAATCAATCGAAAGTTTATAATTCACAAAGCTTCTCGAAAATTTCTTCATCATGGCAAAAAACAGTTTTTTATTACTTTTCTTTATTTTTTCTCTTAGTTTTTCAACTTTAATAATTTCTTCATCTTCTTTTAATCCAACGAATATTAATATTATTAACCCCAAAAATAATCTTCCAAATACATTATTAAAAAAAGGGTACGTTTCTATGTCAATTATTCTTGAAAATACCCTAAATAATTTTATTTCTTCTTCTCCTAATACCACCAATTTCACCATATTTTGTCCTACTGAAAAAGCTTTTTTAAAAATATTTCCAAAATATCAAGATCCTCCCAATAGATTAATTCAATATCATATTGTTCCTTTGGGATTAAATAAAAATGTTCTTGAATTTTTTTTTCGTAGAGGGTCCAAGTTAAAAACCCTACTTCTTGATCATTCAATTGTTGTTACTAAATTGCCTCGATCAGAAAAAGTTTTTATTAACAACGTTGATATTGCTGAATGGGATGTTTACAACGATGGACGTGTATAGTGCATGGGATTGATGATTTTTTTGATCCAGCGTTGGAGACATTATTGTTTTATGAACACAACATTGGTAGTTCATCCGGTGTGGAGAAGAAAATTGAACAGAAGACGTATGGTTTTACGTATAGAGATTTTGTCAACTATTGGCTTAAACATCTTCGGTCCATTGTTCAATTAATTTGGCTTCATATGGAAGTGGGCCTTGTAATTGTGTTCCTTTGTTACATATATAGATATAGATTATTATGTTTGAGAGGCCGAGGATTATATAGACGATCATAGTGTTCAAGGAGGAAAATTAGATCAAGGTTCAATTAATTACATAGGTATAGTATAATTAGATTACTATTTTTTGCAATGTTGTCTTTATTTTAATTTGTTTGTTTAGTTGAGTTATTGATATGGTATTTTTCTTTCATCATAAAATAGTTAGTGTTACATTATTTGTCAACTTATTGCTTGTGAGAAAATAGCCAAATAACTCTCAATCTATTAGTCAATTCTCAACTACACACTTATACTTTAAAAGGGTCCTATTATCCCCTTGAACTATTTTATAGTAAAACTATTTGCTCCCTAATGCTGAGTTGGCAAAGAAAGTGTAATTCACTTTCTCAAAGAGAGTGAGAGGCAAACTTTCTCACTTTTCTTTTTCATATTAATTCTCTGATCTTTTTAATCTTATTTATGCTACAATTTACTTTTACTCTATTTATCTTTTTCATTTTACTTTCTTCCTCTTCTTTCTCTATTTCTTCAACACTTCACCAGACTTAAATTGCCTAACACTCCACCAAATTTAAGTTGTCTGAAAAAAAAGTATGAAATCATCATACTATTAATAATTATTACTAG
The DNA here is from genome assembly GCA_036250505.1 of Solanum acaule. Classification (NCBI taxonomy): domain Eukaryota; kingdom Viridiplantae; phylum Streptophyta; class Magnoliopsida; order Solanales; family Solanaceae; genus Solanum; species Solanum acaule. The sequence goes on along the minus strand of JAJOOR010024386.1, from coordinate 3,225 downwards.
CGACGTTATCTCCTTCTTATTTTTCTCAAAAGAAATCGACTTTTTGCAAATTAGAAGAACACAAGATCAAATTAAAAATCAACGCTTTTCCAGAGCTAAGTGTTCATAAGTTCAAGGACAAGAACATGAAATTGAACAATATAGAGAAAACCTTGTTAAGCAAATAAAACTAACAAAGCATCAAGGTCAAAATTAGTATCTTTTACAACTAAATTTTTACTACTTCAACTATAACAAGACACAAATTGAAGAAACCCAGATTCGAATCAGATCCAAAAATTGATTACTATACTAGTATATCAACACAAATTCTTTAACATGAACAACCCAAATGAAATTTCTCTTTTTAGATTATTGTAAGCCAAATCAATATACTCAAGACTTTGAAAGTTCGAACTTTCAAAGATTTCACCAATTAAATTCAGATTTCATTCAAATTTTTTTTTTTTTAATCTTTCCAAACTCCGACAATATTCTCACCAGAGAAAACCCATTAAATACCAAACCTATGTTATTGTTTTTACCGGAAAAATAAGTTCATATGCATATATAAGATTTATAGCTCCGTTAAATTTTCGGTTGGCGACGGATATCTCTGATAAAATTGTTTCTCCAAATCAAGATATTAAAGTTTTTGAAGTCGATGAATATCCAATGGTATGAAATACATAAATTAATTTTGAAAAAGGTCCAAATATTGCATGTTGAAATAGTTGTATAAGAAAATTGGAAACTTAGATTAAGAAACTAAATTTTTTGAGGTTACAAATGGAACTTTGAATTTCAACTTCAATGGCAGAAAATTTTTAGTAGAAGAAAAGGAAACAAAAAGGAAAAAGAAAAGAAGAAACCGGCTGAGAAAGAAAAGAAAAAACATAGAAGGGAAATAGAATAAATAAAAAGAATAATAATATTTTTATATAATAAAAGTACCATATATGTTACATGGCACCGCGCAGGCAACACACCACTCACCACAAATTTGGGTATGGTCTTTTAAGGGGCAATATATTCCACTTTTAAAATGTCTAAGGGGTAATAGAACCCCCTTAAAATACAAGTGTGTAGTTGAGAATTAACTAATAGATTAGGGGGTCATTTGGCCATTTTCTCTATTGCTTGTAGTATTTTTCTTGTCAATATATTATTTCATTGAGCTTCTCACATATGTTAAAAAAAAAAAAAAACAATAATGGTATGCTTATTTATTTGATTTCTCAACAAAATCAATGAGTGTAATTAAACACACAAAAAAGTCAATGAATTTTAACATCTACTATATATACATAAAACTTAACGTTGTATATACACATAATTTTTCATCGAGGAGGATTCAGATAAACGTCACGCTCCTACATATAGAAGTGATACCAAACTGGATTCAGATTGAAAATTTTTTCATCAGTTCTTTTTTTTCATGTATTTTGACATACATTATGTACTGTTTCATACATTTTATTCACTACTTGCAAAAATAATTGAATATTAATCATCTAATGCCTGCCCCTTTTAAACTTTTCTTTCCCTCCATAAAGACAATAACTATGCCTACCACAATGAATAAGGACATGTACTATAATCACCCAAAACCCTATTTTTTTTCTGTATCGTTCCAATTTTATCAGAACATTAGAGTCTAGAATACGATGAATCTACCAAATATTTGAGTGATTTCTTCCGGAGAATGGGGTCGTTGGAGATATTCAGGTCACCAAAAAAGTTAGTTTATTGATTTAAGATCTCTGCATTGGCAATATGATTGATGTAGTCAAGTTCTGAACAAATTTGATGAAACCTGTGAAGGAAACTTTCATATCAGTATAGGGACATGAGATGGACAAAAAAAATCATATAACTCATGTTAACTGAAATCAATTCGATGTGTAACGTATCAGAGGGATGAAAACTTGATGAAAATTCATTATCTAGAACAGCATGAATTCCAAAATATTTGCATCCAAGTTTCATGATTCATTGTTCTGGAAAATTTTGGATAACTCAAGTACTAGGACTTCACAAGAACTACTTTAACTGAGAATGAAACTTGCCAAAATAAAGCAAAACTTTGGAAGATGAAATAAACTTTTTTTTCGTTTTTACCCCTCCCTAGGAGCTCCCACCTTTTTTGCTCCCTTGGTGACTCGAACCCAAAATCTTAGAGTTGGAGGTGTAGGATGCTTATCATCTGAGCAACCCTCTTGTTGAAAGATGAATAGCCTTATTAGGCCTTCAACATGAAGAAAGCTTCTTGATAATCTCATTTTGCCTATTCTACTCCCTCCATCCCAAACTACTTGACATATTTCCATTTTTTTTATAACCATGGTGTCTGGACCAACTTGCAGTCTTGCACTCACATAGACTATTATACCGGGTACTTACTACCTCCTACCAATACAGATATTTGATTTACTTCCTTTTTTTACCTTTTCTTTGTAACGATGGTGTCTAAGCCAGGTTGCGCTCACGTGAATTATCCTACCGGGTACCTACTACTAACCTACAACCAAGACAGATACTTGATCTACTTCCCTTTTTATATATGCAGATATATTTTTGTTATTCCTATGCTTATTGCAGCATCTGTTCGCCTTTTTTGATTGGCAAAGGTATACAACATCTTTTCATATTTCAAACCACGTTTTTTAACATTTCTATACCAAACTTGATATGAATTAAATTCAAGCATTTGTCATAGATCTTGATAACTGCACAAATCAAACTAAATCATACAGATTGAGACGGAGGGATAGATACTTCAACTGTCTTCAAGAAAGTTATAGATGAACTTTTGCACACGTTGTCTAAAGTAGTAAAATAAAAGACATGACTAAACCTTTTTAAGGGAAAGAAAAGATTACCTTTAGATGGTGTGGCATGATTTTTATATCATAGGGCACATGAATCCAAGCCTCGGGTGGATAGTACAAAAAATTCTCGGGCTTACTAGTATAGATATCTGCATATTGATGAATGTGGTAAGCAAAAGCAGATTCCTGACCAGTATCAGTGAGGAACGTAGCTCCAAACGATTTATTGAACATTCCCTTCATTTTGTAGCGAGTCTTTTGTCTCTCATCATTGAGCTCCCTAAGGAGAGACTTGTATGCTTCACTTGTCATACTACTAGTTGCGGTGGCATGAAGCCTACCAAGAAGTTCTTGCATTATGTGAAACTTCGCCTGAATGGGGGAAGGAGGGGAAGAGATTAAAGCTAGTTAGTAA
>JAJOOR010024385.1:0-15044 GCA_036250505.1 Solanum acaule | reverse complement strand
ATATATATATATATATTATAAATTCCCCCATTCACACAAAGAACCCCTCGAAGTTTCCTATATAAATCCACATTATCTCCCCAAAAAAAGGATCTGCTAATAAAATATATTATATCATAATGTGCCTGGCCTATACAAACAAATCTAATTTATTTATTCAAACTCACAAACTTATCTTGTGATTTAACATTTTTAATTTAATTAAGAGGAATCATGTTCCTTCTTCTGATAATTTTTAATATATACTTCAAAAGCCACATATTCGTTTTTTTTTTTTGTAAAAATATTTGTTATGCTTTCTTATTTGTAGAAAATCCATTGAAATCTCCCATTAAAAAATATTCGGTGAGTATTTTTATATAAGAAAAATATTCAATGGCTATTTTCAGTATTTTAAGAATTTGTTTCCCTTCATACGTTTTTCTTAGTGAATTAGTTCGGTGAGAATAAATTGAATATATGTGCTATGTGTTAACATTCTTAAGTATTTATATTGATAAAAAATGACAAATTTTCGTAAAATTAATCGACTAGGTGCGAGCTAATCCGAACACCAGGTATATCTAAACATTCTTATGGCCCTCATGAGCTCATGCCAATTGGTCAAATTGCAATACAATGAGTCGGATGCCATTAGTTATTAGTTGTCTAGTTGACCATCCCTTTTTTTTTGGAATCACTTGGCCTTCTTTTATCCAATAATGTAATAAAATAATAATTATAATAATAATAATTATTATCCTATTTAAATCTTTGATTTTATGATAGCTTATTGTTTTCTTCGTTTTGATTATCGTATTATTGACTTCTTTTCTATTATATTTCTTTTCTTACTGATTTTGATATGTTTGAGTTGAATTAAGGGTTTAATGAAAACACTTTCTTTATTTTCATGACAAGATAGAGATAAAGTTGCGTATGTATCACCCTCTCAAATTTTATTTATGCAAGTATATTAGGTATGTTGTTGTTGTTTGTTTAATTATAGTGTAATATAATGGAGATATTTTGCCTCATGATTTCTAAGGTGGATGATAAGATTAGCGATTAGTTAGAAAATTGCAGTTTGCATCATATATATTTAATTAAGATAAAATGTTTTTGGTCACATAGAAAAAAAATGCACTGACCTTCTATATTCCTATTAATTAATAATGTGAAAGAATATAATATTTCCTCACCTAAAAATAAAGAAGGGAGGAAAGGTCCCTTTTAATTAATTTATTTTAATTTAAAAGCAAAGATGGATTCTAAATTTAATTTTCTTGTTCTTACCTTTGAATTCAGAGGCGGATGCTATGTTATGACACCACGTTCATCTAAACTCAATATCTTTAATAAGGTACACTAGTTTTTTTGTCAAGATATTAGAATTGGAATAAATACAAGCTAAAATCCATAATTTTAAAAATATAATAGGTTCAATGTTAAGAATCTTAACGAATAAACTCATAAAATTTAAATACATGCATCTTTCAATTATCATGTTTTAAGCATGGGAGATTTGTTCTAATTTAGTGGAATGAGATAATTCATCAAGAAAGTAGAACCTACCTTTACATTTAAGGTTCTGATTTTACGACTTTTGGGTTTTTCTAAATTTCGATAACATTATATCATACAAATATATAATATTTGGTGTCCAAAATATTGAATTATGTTTAACTCGTAACTTACACGCTACATTTGCCACTATTAAGGATGTAATTAGGGACACGTTCTTCTTGTTGTATAATTGTCTATAATTTGGTCATTCACTGATGAATTAAAGTAACATTTATATTGTGCGGACCAATGTACCACATTTTTTATTTATTTTATGATCGTGATATTCAGGTCAGCTTTCGGATACCTCAATTAATTTTACGAGATATTTGTCATCTCCCATCAACAACGTACAAATATTAGATAATTCTATCTATCAAAACTAAGATAGATGCACAAAATCACCAAATATTTTTTTATCTCCATTAAATTTTAAACCAATGTACTACTTCGAAATAGTAATGTAAAATTCCATTGGGAACCTTCACCTACCATGGGAAAATTACAAACTACAAAGTAAACAAGGAAGTCTAAATAAATAGAAAAAAGGTTAAACAAATCACAAGTATTAATTTGGACATCCCAAGAGATAAATAATATTATTTTATTTGAATATATGAAGAAATTAGGAAGCAAAGATGATGAAGTAATTCTACTATTTGTGAATCGTCAATTTGTCATAACGGATATAAATAACATTATTTTATTGCATGAAATTTTGAAGTACCTTAATCTTGAAGTTAGAAGAAACTTTGAACATTATATATAACCACCAATTAATTAGTATAGACTATCAACGAACAATGTGGTGTAGTGGATGAAACTGTTGTTCTCTTAATTAGAGGTCTCGAATTTGAATCTTGGTATGAAAAAATCCTTGATAAAGATTGGTTTCCCCATAATAAGACCCCACGTGGTACGATTCCGATTATAATCATGTTTCAATACAAATATCAAAGACCGATTTTTGGGAAACCAAGAAAAAAATTAGTGTAGACTAGAAGCAATTGGAGAGTTTGAACATTACTTAAACATAACATTAGTTTTTTTTTTTTTTTGGAAGAGGGGGGTTGGGGGTGGGGTGTGTCATGTGTGTGTATGAGAATTCTCCAAATGTCCTTACAAATATTTAGATTTTTTAAAATATAAATTTAAAATTATATTAACATAAAAATCAAAAGAAAAAAAAGAAGGAGATGAATGACGAAAATATAATAGATAAATAAATAATTAGGAGTTATGTTGAGAACAACCAACATGTAGCTTTTGATTGGTTTTGATTTATAAACATTACTTTTGATATTTGTCAAACAGAGTAAATTAAAACATATTATAAATTAGTTTGATCAGCTTATAAATTCCGCTAAAACCCATCTAATTTTCTTAATAGTTTTATATTAAACTAAAATTGAATAATACACGTCTTGTTCCATCTAAGATAAGACGTGAAACTAAAAAACTCTATGATTGAATTAAGTCAAGTGATATTGATGGAAGTTCCACACATAACATGTGTGTTTCAATTTTCTACATTAATATTAATAAAAAAATATTATTTATAAGAAAAAGAGTCGAAAGAAAAAAAAGAAAACACATTTCCGAGTTTACTACTTTTAATATATTCAATGCATCATATTGTATAGTTGTCCATTTAATTGAAATTCCATTATTATGACCCATACACATTGTCCTTTTGCCCTTCACTATAATAAATTCGAGTTTGAAAATTATCACCTACCACAAAGTAATGAGTGGATGATAACGAACTTAAATTCAATATGCGATCAAATGGGAAATCACAATGTATGAGTATATACCTTGAACAACTTATTTTGTGTAATTTAGATATGTGATAAAATAAAAATGGATGTTTTGTGTCATAATAATGTGTTGCTAAGTCTTAAAAATAAGTTTTATAAAGTGATGGTCATCAAACTAGTTATGTTATATAAGACAGAGTATTGGTCGATCAAAAACTCACATGTCCAGAAGATGTATAACAAAATGAAGATGCACATTGAGATGAATGTGGGCATACTGGGAAATGCATATAGGATAAAGATATCCAAGATAAGATGGAGTGACATTTGTGATAATGGGCAAGATAAGGGAGGCGAGAGTGAGATGGTTCGGGCATATGAAGAGGAGATATACAAGTGCCCTGGTGAGGAGGTGTGGGAGCTATGTTGACTATTGTGGATATGATGAGAGATATAGAGGTAGACCGAAGTATTGGGAAGACCAAGGTGATTAGATGAGACATGACATATTTGCAACTTACCGAGTATATGAACCTAGATAGGTAGATTTGGAGGTTGAGGATTAGGATAGAAAGTTAGTAGGTAGTCAAACGCTGTCTAATTTTCTTATTAGTATTGTTTTGATTACTCTCCTACTACCTTTATTTCCGATCTCATTATTTTCTTGGTCTCATTTATCATATTTTTTGTTATTGTTGTTGTTATGAGCTTGTTCACCATTATTTTTGCTATGACTTCTTTACTAGTATTATATTTGCTTTATATATCCAAGTTTTTATGTCTTATTTGAACCAAGAATCTATCGAATAAAAAATCACAACACTCGACCTGTGATTCACATGATGTAAATTTAATTCAAAATCACTAAAACTCGACTTATCTATATACTTAACAAAGTCATGGAGTAGTTACGCAAATCTCTAACCACATGACAGAAGCGCACATATGATTGATAATGATATTTATAAATTTTATTTAGATACTCGAACAATAAAATATTTCTATTAGATTTTTGAACATATTATTAAATGTCTATTATATAAATAAATTAATCCGTTAAAATACATTATTTTTAAAATTATATATATATTACTTATTAACCTCAATAAACTGTAAAACCCTATACATATTTTAAACTCAAATTATGTAAACAATACAATACAATAATAATCATCTTAATTTATAATTTAACTATGATATTAATCTAGACTATTCTACTCTCATTTTTTAATTTTTCTTTCCCGTATTTTCTACTAAAAAGTTCATATAATTAAGTGTAATCCTATTAAGATTCTAATTAATTACCTTATTCTATTTTCTTTTGAAAAAATTGACCTTGACTTTTAAATCATATAGTAGTAAAAGTTACTATATAATGTTAACACCTTTTTACCAATTCAATAAAAGGGAAAATAATAAATGACTTAATAAAAGGGAAAAAATAATAAATGACTAACTATAACTCAATAATTAGCAAAAAATCATGAATATATTTTCCAAGTTGGAACGAAATTGAATTATTGACCATTTTTATATAAAAAGAAATAAATTGAATTTTCAACAACTTTTAAATGTCTTAAAATGGAATAAAATTAAATATAAGGTCACTTTCGGTAAATAAATAAATTTTCTATTTTAATAAGACTCCTAGTCATAGCCACATACCTACCATTTTGTCGACGTTGAAGGGTAATATCGTCATTTTAATATGTGGGCGAAAATTCCACGAAAGTACAGGGACTTAAATATAGTTAAAGGAAAAATACAGGGACCAATCATGTTATCTCAGCATATATAAATAAGCCAACTTGCTGCCTCTCTCAAAACGCTCACGAGAATTCTGTGTTAAACAATTTTTTAGCTTATTGTTTACCCTTTTCTCCTCCAAATTTCTAGGGTTTCTCTCGAAGAATTTTCTGTAAGTATTTTTTTTTCAGATGAGATGTGTCTTTTTGATCTATGTTGTTGTTGTTGTTGATGATGATGGATTTGATTGTTTGTTGTTTTGATTTTTGTGTAGGATTTGGAAAGTTTGTGATTCGTTTGGGAAAAGTTGGATTTGGAACAAACATCAAAATTTTGTATTGTAAGTATCACGATCCTTGTTTCATTATGAATGTTTATGAAAACTGTTGTAATTTACGCTATTTTTTTTGAATCTCATGGATGTGATTTATGGTGAATGCTGTTGATATGATTAGATTTTTGTGTTTTATGATTAAGGAATTTGTGTTTTTAAAAATAGATCTGAGTTGTTATAATTGTTTAATGATTGTTTTCCGAATTATTGTTGTTCTTTTTTGAAGACCTTTTCGGCTATGATTGTCTTGCTTTATGGTGAAGGTTGTTGTTGATATGATTAATTAGCTTTTTGTGTATGAAAATTATGTTATTTGTGTTTTGTTTAAGAAGGATCTGTGATTGTGATGGGAATGATGGTATAGTAAAGGTCATTATTTGATAAATAGAGTCATTTTCTTCAGAATTTAAAACAAAATTATTGTTGGGGAAAGCTTGGGATTTGAGATATATGGCTTTTTTCTTTTGTTATTTTCCTGCATATTCCTGAAAGATTTTATCTTTATGAAATTGAGAAATTGAGCCACAATTGTTTATTTGTTGTGGAGGCTTTCCAAAGATCAATTTTTTCTGGCTAAACAGTAGGACCCACTTTGGCAGCTTTACTTGACCTCCGTATTTTTTTAGGTTAACTTTTTTGAATATATATATATAAGTGAGATTTGATTTGTCAGTTTCCACGGTTACGTGAGTCTGCTCCTAATTGGATGACTTGACTCGTTCATATTGAAAGAACTTCTACAACCAAAAGTTTCTGGTCTATTTTCCTTATTTTAAAATTTAAAGTAGTAATATTGATGAAGTTTCTGAATCTAAGGCTCTTTTTAACTCATGTTAATCTTAATTGAATGGTTGTTACATGTATATTTGATCATAGGTTCATGAGCCAATGGCTTTGCCATATGGATTATGGTGACATGTCCTTTTGAATTGCTCAAAAAATTTCGTAGTTCTTCCTGGGGATGGCTCAGAAAATTCATTCTGCTTATCCCATTTGGGATGTTAAGCTGCATATTATAATCTTCAGTCTTCTCAATCTTTTTAATGAAAGAGTCACCTTGAGTGGTCTTCTTTAGTTGTACTGATCTCCAGCTCCTATTTATTGGGTGTGTCTGTCTGATCATGACATGAAGCACCCGATTTTTGGAAATAATTTTGCATCTGTAGCATTCACATGGTTACTTTATGGATAGTTGACACAAAGGCTTGTTAAATTGTATTTTTTTCTAGGTATTTTCTGAGTTCTGTAGTTATGTTTTCTTTTGCACATGATTTGGTTCCTGCTAATCCTTATATCACCTGATCTGGTAACAAGACTGTCTATTTTCATTAATCATCCATCAACTTTAATTATCTCATGAAGAAAACCTTCCCCATCCAAAAGTTTTATCTTTCTGTAGATGGTGTATTAATTATCTGTTGTCAAAATCATTGGTTGCCTAAATATTTATGTTTACTTTTCACTATATTAGAATTCTATGGCTGTTATCTGCAGTTCCTTCTTGGGGTTTCAGTTTTCTTATTGCCTAGCTGTGCATCCACTGGATTTAACTTACAAGTTGTTGGCATGTACAGGTGAATGATCTAATGGAGTCAAAAGGTGGTAAAAAGAAGTCTAGTAGTAGTAGTTCCTTATTTTACGAAGCTCCCCTCGGCTACAGCATTGAAGACGTTCGACCAAACGGTGGAGTGAAGAAGTTCAGATCAGCTGCTTACTCCAATGTAAGTATCTGGATCTCATTTGTTTTAAAATTCCATAAGCCATAAAGAATGAGAAGTGAGAATATTGTAACTGACACTTCTCTTTTTTCTACCTTTGTATGCAGTGCGCGCGCAAACCATCCTGATATTTCCTAAACTTCCTTCCTTAAAGCGTCAATAGACGCAACCAAAAAAAAAAAAACAAAAAAAAATTTCTTCTTTCAGTTTCTTCTTTTGTCAAGCCCTCACTCCTTTTCTTCCTTCTTTTACTACTTCCTGCTTTTGCACTCATTGCTTTGAACATTTTCCGCTTTAACTTCCTTTGCTGCTGTGAACTTTTTCATAATGGAAATGGACTTGCCAGTTTCTGCCATTGGTTTTGAAGGTTTTGAAAAGAGGCTCGAAATTTCTTTCGTCGAGCCTGGTCTGTTTGCTGATCCTAATGGAAAAGGACTTCGATCTCTCTCAAAGGCACAGTTGGATGAAATTCTCGGACCTGCTGAGTGCACCATTGTTGATAACCTATCAAATGACTATGTTGATTCCTATGTGCTGTCTGAGTCGAGCCTCTTCGTTTATTCTTACAAGATAATCATCAAAACATGTGGCACCACAAAGTTGCTTCTTGCAATTCCGCCCATTCTAAGGTTGGCTGAGACCTTGTCTCTCAAAGTACAAGACGTGAGGTATACCCGTGGGAGCTTCATTTTCCCTGGTGCTCAATCGTTTCCTCACCGCCACTTTTCTGAAGAAGTTGCTGTCCTCGATGGATATTTTGGAAAGCTTGCTGCCGGTAGCAAGGCTGTGATTATGGGCAGTCCCGACAAAACACAGAAATGGCATGTTTACTCTGCCTCAGCTGGGTCTGTTCAGTCTAATGACCCTGTTTATACTCTTGAGATGTGTATGACTGGTTTGGACAGGGAGAAGGCATCTGTCTTCTACAAAACTGAAGAAAGCTCGGCTGCTCACATGACTGTTAGATCTGGCATAAGGAAGATCCTCCCCAAGTCTGAGATATGCGATTTTGAGTTTGAACCCTGTGGTTATTCTATGAATTCTATTGAAGGAGCTGCTGTTTCAACCATTCACATTACCCCGGAGGACGGCTTTAGCTATGCCAGCTTTGAATCTGTTGGTTATGATCCTAAAACCACAGAGTTGGGTCCCCTGGTTGAGAGGGTGCTTGCATGTTTTGAGCCAGCTGAGTTCTCTATTGCTCTGCATGCTGATGTTCCTACCAAGTTACTGGAGCGTGTTTGCTCTGTTGATGTCAAGGGCTACTCTCTTGCTGAGTGGAGTCCAGAAGAGTTTGGCGAAGGCGGTTCCATTGTCTACCAGAAGTTCACTAGAACTCCTTACTGTGAATCTCCCAAGTCCGTTCTGAAGGGCTGCTGGAAGGAGGAAGAGAAAGAAGGAAAGGAGTAGTGTTGTCTTGAGGGTCGTTTTGTTGTTTTTGTTTCAGTGTCTGTCGTTTGCTCATGTTTTCCCTGTTTCTCAGAATAATGGACTTATACGTCCAAGCTTGTGTCTGTCGAATTTGCAACGTCTGTGTGCAAATTCTGAACTAGTCTTGCCTTTTGGTGTTCTACCAGAAGTCTTTATGTGTCTGCATTTTGAATTGGGTCATGTTGTTGGTCTCTGTTCCGTTGCGTCTAATAAAATTGTGTTTGTTATGTAATTCTTTGCTTCTCCTTTATTCAAGATTGCAACTGCTTGTTCCTCTCGTTTATGTGCTAGGTATTAGCAGCAACATAGGTATTATAATGAATGATTTAAAGAACAAAAACTATTTAAAGGAAATAACATAGTCCTATATGGAAGAAGAGGGATAACGCCATTTTTAGCTGATTTTGATGAACCATGTAACAAAATATTTGAAACCTTGAGGTATGTTGAAGCTCCTAATTTACGCGACCGAATGATTGACGGCTTACAACTAAGTGCCTCTATCTAAGTAGAACGAGTTTAATAGTCACAATCCTTAAATTTCCGAGAAACCATATCAATCTAATTGAGCCATTGCTATTGTAAGTAGGCTTTTGCATGTGTGGAATAGATTCAAGCGTCTAGATCAGTGTGTATTCATTATAAATAGGTGTTACTTAATTTCTTTTTCTAGTTTGTTTGTTTGTTTGTTTGTTTATTTTATTTCTCCTTTTAAGCCGTTTATTTAGAATACATCTTTTCTTTTCGAATAACTCCTTAATTTTACATGTTTAGATCATAAGATCAAACGACATTTGAATTACCACAAGATTCAAGAGTTCTTTTTACTTTCTTTAATTTCATGCCAAGTCAAAAAGTCATACAAACAAATTGAAACAAATCTCTTTGAAAAAAATAAATGAAATCAAGAAGAAGAAAAAAAACTTTCTGAAACAATAACTATTAGTTAAGTAACCGGACTAGAAATCAAATCCTTTCCAGTCTGGCCAAATTGACCAATTATAATGTATGACTTGTTCATGGGGTACACAGGTTACAATAATTGGAGAGGAATGATCTTGGCATTTTTTTATTTTTCTTTTTCCAAAAAATGAAACCGTCAATGTGTACTTTTTCCCCCTTTTCAATTCCAGTATATAAAGACAAGCAATAGTTCTTTTAACTTTAGTTTTCACCCTATATGTGGTAGAAGCTGTTGTAAAAATCTTTTGTATAAGTTTTGGCTCAAATCGTGTATATATGCCTTATAAAAAAATACACTACCAAAATATTTTTTAACACCATCATGTATTGTCATTCAAAGAAAATCTACACGTAAGCCTTATTAAAATGTAAGATTTGAAAATTGAAAACACGATATGCTAGGGCCTATGGCTGGTATAATATATAAAGATGATTTGATGCCGTAAAAATTGTTTACACTAAACAATATATATATATTTACTTGTACACATTCCCGAAACCCAATTTGGTAATACTAACTTATGAAGTTCAAATCTCGAATCTATCAATGATAAAGGCAGATCCACATGTAATTACTTATGATTTAACGGAACCTAACAACTTCTTGCTTAGACTCTGTATATGTATTAAAAAATCTATTAAAATATATGAGTATTTGACTATGAACCTTATGTATGTAAACAAAATCGATATAAAAACTCGTAAACTCAAATTTTGAATCTGTCACTAGCAGAGTGGGAGAGGAGGGGACCATGACCAAGGACCAATGGCTAGTTTTATCCAAATAAGAAAGCAAAGTTTTTTTTCCCTCTTATTCTCTGCATGTATTGTTATATCCAACTCTGGGTTTTAGTCAGACTTTTGGCTTGGTGTAAACTTAGTGACACTATTTTACCCCTAAACAGAAGAGAGGAAAAGCCCAATAGTCCAATTCCCCTTTCTATAGCCATGGGGTGATCCAAACAAGGGACAAAATGAAAAGCCTTTATTATAGGAGCAAAGGACACTCATAGTTGCCAACATGGTGCAGTGGTGGAACTGCTTCATCAACCAGAAGTCTCGAGTTCGACTTTTGAGCCCAAGTATGGAAAAATTTTTGTTTGGAGCTAGCGCCACCCAAAGATGGACCATGCAGTGCACGATACAGATTTAATCGGGGTTCCAATACAAGCTCCGGCTATTGGGTGGAAAAAAAAAGGACACTCGTAGTTCGAGTCCATCCAAGTTTTAGTACCACCACAAGTGCCAAAACAATTTATGAAGGAAGGACATATACAAGTGTAAACAATGAGGGAGTCAGGATTTTCAATAAGGGGGTTCAAAATCTGAAAAAATAGACACACGAAGTAGCCGAAGGAGGTTCGACATCTACTATATATACCTAAAAAATTATTTAACCATGTATAAATAATATATTTTTTCGCCGATGGGGGTTCATCCGAACCCCCTACTTGTAAGGTGGCTCCGCCACTGATTGTAAACAAGCTAGGGGTATTAGGGGAAACTTAGATTCGAAAATTGAACCCTATCTTTAACGAACCTTTTTTTGTTTTTGAATTTTCACTAAGGAAATTCAAAAATACAAAAAAGTAAACATCAGAAGAGTTAAAGAAATTCAACAAATAAATTTTACCTCAATTATATACACATAAATTTTTTACTAAAAGAATTCGAGTGAACTCCCTTCCGGTACCCTAGTGAGTCTTGGTATATATGCATGTTGAGTTGTTACCTATATACTTATTGTATGTCTAAAAAATAATCTCTTTCTTGTTAAATCATATACATGTGTTCAACCATATATACCAACATATAAAATGAGATAGTGAGTTATATATAAAAAAAAACATTATAAACAAATATATATATATATTCTTTGAATAACCTAAGTAAGAAAATTTTACAATGACATTAATGTATATAACTTAAAAACACTCTCTCTCACACACCATGCATGCTTACTCGTCACAATGACCTATTTGTACCCAGCTACAGTACAATCTATTTCCTTAGGCCCAATGGTCCCTCAACCAATCGTCACTCGCCCGTCCTTTATATATATATACATATGCATGCACTTGACTGAATGTTAAGTTTGGTAAAAATGTAAGGATGAGATATGGTTGTTGATTGACATGGGTCCTCAAATTTCAAGAAATGGTTGATCAAAGATGATGCCAAAGTTTGTTAGGTTCTTTATTTCTCACCCTTTCATCACAAGTTGGTGTACCTATTACAACAAATTAAATGAACAAATTCAGTAAGAATTACTCTACAAGATGGAAAGTTTTCAACCGAGAGCTAAACAAATTATTTGTGTTGTTCAGACTTTTTTTAAAAAATAGTTATTGCATTCATATTAGATATGGATAGTTTTCGAAATACATTACTTTTGAAAAATTCGACAATACATGTATCTCTATTGAGTAACTTATTAGGTTATATATATTAATCTCGTTCATTTTTTGGGGCATGATATTTATTAATTGTCTCGATTTGGACTCGATGACTTTGATTTAAAGTTACAATAAATGGGTGGTATGATATGCTATCCTTACACAAACACATGTCATGTTATTATTTGATATAAATACTGAATACGAATAAATTTACGATGTTGGACTTAATGTGTTGTCATGACTTGCTAGGCCATGCAGCATTTTCTATAGGATTTTTGAATGTGCGCACTCATGTTTTAACTAATTAAAACTTTATCCTAAAAAAGTTTCTTATTCTAAAATGAATTTCATTCTAAAAGCTTTACGTACGTTAAACCAAAATTCCCAGACATAAAGTTTGAAAATTGAAGAAAGTAAAAGCAAGAACAAATTAAAGGTGCTTGATTTCAACTTGTGATTAATTGTTTTTTAAATCATAATCGTGATGTTTAGATCAATTTATATGTATTTTAACTAATTTCACGAGATATCTTTCACCAGTAACATATAGTATCAGCATAAATTTTTTATTTACACAATTTAATTCTCAACCATTTTTTTAGTTCCTGCATTGGATCTTGTGCATGTTATAATTATTTCTTACTCAAATAATACCAAAAGACACCCTAATTTTGGGGGATATGTAAAGCATCATCCTGTTTCTATTATATGCTAATTCTACCCAATTTTCAGTAGAATGAATAATATTTTAACAATAATTCTTGAATAGGCATGACTATAGTCACCTTAAATTCTGGATAATAATTAATCAAAAATATCTTGACCAAGGGAATACATGACTACTGAAAATAAATTTAAAAATAACATGATTTAGTGACAACACAAATTATGTAGCTAAACAATAAATTTCGTTGCTACTTCTATTTAACGATAAACTATCGCAATACACTTTTTTAGCTACTATCAAGCAAATTAACAATGGATTAACATTTAACAATGAAGAAGTTCGTAGCTAATAATTCCATTATTTTTTGAGTGGTAATTATGCAAATGACCTTTAAGAAAATTAACTAATTAATTATTATTGCTTCAATGATTGTCTCACGTTTAGCATAATTGTTGGAGGACAGCATATTAATTATATGTTTAGCTTATTGATTAGATGGTATTAGTGATGATTAATGAATGGATCCAATGGTTAGATTTTGTTACAAATGTTGTTTGTTCTTTCTTATTGTCTTATAGTCCATTTGATCAAGCTTTTAAAAAAATTAATTTTTTATGTAAAAAATTAAGGTATTTGACCAATTTTTTAGAAAAAACCTAAGTAATTTTAAGTAGAATCAGAAGCTGAAAAAAAAAATCATTTTTTCCTAGAAATACTTTTGAAATTTTGGCCAAACACAATTTGTTGCCATAATATTAATAAAAATGTTTTTCAAATCACTTAGCCAAACACAAAATGATACTTTCCGAATTTGTATAAAAAAATACTTTTTAAAATAAACAAATTTTAAAAGTTTAGCCAGGAACAAATTATAAATAAATTCTTCTACTATTTCTTCCTAAATGTTTCTAGAGAGAAGTTAAATCAAATAATTTAAAAAAGTTTAGGTTGTATATATTACTTTATTAACATCAATTTGACAAATGGGACATGGAACATATTGGCCATTGGGGCCTTCAATTACAATATAAGGCAATATACAATTTTAGTGATTTGTACAGTCAAAAAAGCCAAAGAGAATAATGGAGACGGAAAAAAACATTACACATTTTCTTCAATGAAAGTTTTTTGTTTATTGGTTTTCCCTTCGATGTTCGATATCTATATTAGAGTCTGACTAATTTAAATTCACGTGGCGTAGGGCCCCTTTCGGATGGAAGCGCTCTCTAGTCTCTATCAAAGGTCTTTTCATATCCAAAACTCAAATTCGAGATCTCTAATTAAGGAAAGAGTAATCCCATCCGCTGCAATTGATGCCCTTCAATGAAAGTTGATGAACTAGATTTATGGAAAAGTGCACAACACAATTGGACGTCTTGAGGCATATAAGAAAGGCTCTTTTAGGGATCCTATAAAAGGGTAACATGATCTATCTTGATAGTTCTAGTAGGCCAATTATAATTTATTGTCTCTAGAGTTATTCGATACATATGCTTATGAAGGCACAATTTGTATTTATTGAATAATTGAAACGAAATATCATTTTATGCAGTGACGGCGTTAGAAATCTTATTTAAAAAAATTAAGAGAACAATTAAAGCAAGCAAGCAAGCGCACACATATATATATATATATATCGTAATTTTTCAATGAATAGTAAATTCCTATTTTTTTTTACCATATTTGATGTTTATCAAGAGATTTATTTATAATTATTTTATAAGTGATGCAACTTGTGCAAATATTATTAATTACACATTGTTGTTGGTATATATAACTTAAACTCATAATAAAAAGGATATAAATGAATTTCATGAGGTTTATAATTTTTTTAAAACAGAGAAATAAATTTTATTTTAGACAAAGAGAGGGCGTGGGGTGGGGGGGGGGGGGGGTGTATGTAGAAGAGAACTAAATGTTCTTTCTTCTACTTTATTTGATGGGAGTAGGAATTTGGATTGTAAAAGGTAGCACTAATAAAAGGGAATGACAACTAATTTAAAAGAACATTTTTTTTTTGGAAAAAAAGATTAAATAATCAAAGTAATGGGAATAAATACCAATTTTGTTCAAAGAAGCACACCATATGTCAAAAATTCCCTCTAAAATATATTCTTATTCTCACAAAAAAAAAGGCTTTGGCTTTCACTAAGTTGAATTTATACTGACATAACTTGTGGTGCAGTAGTGAGACTGTTTTACCTTTAATCATAGGTCTCAAATTCGAACCTGATATAAAAAAAATCTTGTTGGAAGCGCCAACCCCAAATGAACATTGCCGTGTTCCAATAGCGTGCCTTTGGAGGTACTCTACACATGGCGTGTCTAAATAGAGTGAAATGAATACGAAGATCTCATATGAATTACTATAAGTTTGAATTGGGGTATAATTATTTGATTGGTATTCAATTTTATACATACGCAACCACATTTTAACCATGGTCATTTTAAAAGATTTTCAATATATATAATTGTTCATAA
>JAJOOR010024384.1:0-14271 GCA_036250505.1 Solanum acaule | reverse complement strand
AGGAGGGCAACTTTAGAAGGTTGAGGTTGCGGGTTCGAATCCCATTTGAACCTATTTTTTTGAAAAAAAGCTGCTGACGTTTTTAAGTAAAAAAAAAAGGCCCCAAGCCCCTTTTTTTAAGGAAAACAGCTGCAAATTATTTTTAATTTTTTATAATTGTTATTGACGTTTTTAATTTAATCGAATATAAAATTAATTTAATCGATAAGTTTATTTGGCACCCACGGACTCTAAATCCTGGATCCGCCACTGGATCAAACCATTAGCCTCTTGTTCTCTACTTCTATAAAGAGAGAGGAAATGGGAGAGAGAAATCTCCAACCACTTCTTTGAGGTATTTCCTCCTCTTCTTCTTCTTTTATAGCAAAAATGGGAGGTGGTGGTAATATGTCTGCTCCAACAACTAAAACCGAACAAAAGAAAAATCCTGTCCAAAGAGCGCCAATTTCAAAGCCCCCTTTTACACTTAGTGACATCAAGAAAGCCATCCCTCCTCACTGCTTTGAGCGATCTCTCATTCGCTCATCCTACTATCTTGTGCATGATCTCATATTGATCTACATCTTCTATTACATCGCCGCCACTTACTTCCATGTCCTTCCATCTCCATACTCTTACCTAGCATGGTTCGTTTATTGGATCGTTCAAGGTTGTGTTTCCACAGGAATATGGGTCAATGCCCATGAATGTGGCCACCAGGCTTTTAGTCATTACCCGTGGATAAATGACACTATTGGTTTTATCCTCCACTCAGCACTTTTAACACCATACTTCTCATGGAAATATAGTCATCGTCGTCACCACTCCAATACTGCTTCCCTTGAGAACGATGAAAACTATGTGCCCAAAACCAAATCCGAACTAAAATGGTTCACCAAAGCATACGCTAATAATCCATTAGGAAGATTATTCATACTTGTATTTACCCTCACCGTTGGCTTACCTTTATACTATGCCATAAATGTGGCAGGAAGACCTTATGATCGCTTTGCAAGTCATTATAATCCATATAGCCCTATATATAATGATCGTGAAAGGCTACAAATTTACATTTCTAATGTAGGTGTAATTGCAACTAGTTATGTATTGTATCGCGTTGCATGCACACAAGGGCTAACTTGGCTTGTATGCATCTATGGGGTACCCCTCCTAATTGTGAACGGATTCATAGTGTTGATCACGTTTTTGCACCATACACACTCTTCATTGCCACATTACGATTCACACGAGTGGAATTGGCTACGAGGAGCTCTAGCTACGGTAGATAGAGACTATGGTGTGTTAAATTACTTCTTCCACAACATTGCGGATACTCATGTTATGCATCATCTATTCTCATCGATTCCACATTACCATGCAGTAGAGGCAACAAAAGCTATCAAGCCAGTATTAGGAGAATACTACAAATATGATGGTACCCCAATTTATAAGGCAATGTGGAGGGACTTCAAGGAGTGCATCTATGTTGAGAAAGATAAAGAATCTCAAGAAAAAGGTGTTTATTGGTACAAAAACAGTATTTGAAAGTCTAGTTACATGGAATAGTTAAACATTTTGGATTGTGTATTTTCATTACTTTGTATCTAGGTATTAGTTCTGAACCAATCCTACCATGTGTCACTACTAGAAATAAAGATTTTTTCGACAACAAAATAATGGGAAATTTGTGTTATAGAACATGATTTTCCCACTTATTTCCCACCGAATCGACTCATTGAGAAAATGCATAGTGGAAAATAGATTCCCCTGAAATAGTGGGAAACTTCCTAATTTTTTTCGTACGAAAATAATATTATAATTTTTTCTCATCGATTCAATCAAAAAATATCATTGGAAATCCACGGAACATTTTTCAGTGGAAATAGTAACTATTTAGTAGTGTGCATCTTAGGTTCTCATCACATGCTCTACACTAATGAACAATAGTACTACCAACATGATTGTGGTGCACGTGAGACTGTTTCACCCTTACAATCATTTTACAAGCAACTTCCAACATACGCGATCGAAAATACAAAAATTTGTGTCTGAACTTACATAATTTCTCTAAATTAAAGTTTAGTATAATGCTTGTGAAACCAAACTTCAGACATTGAACTATTGGGTTATGAAGGTGATTAGGGCGTTATGCGGAAGCTTATAATTTGTAAATCATATGATTGATAAATTAGACGACAAATAAAAACATACTAAAAACATATTATTAATAGTGTTTGGTCAAGTGACCTACATATTATAAAACTAATATAATATTGAAAAAAACATAAATATGTTTAAGAGAAAATCTCATCATAAATTACATTGTGGATGATCTTGTGTTTTTTATATGAGAAGAGGGGTCTTCAATTTATAGAGCTCCAAACTTTTCTTCCAATGAAAGAATAACTCAAATATAGAAGAATATTATATTTTCCTTTTAGGAAAAGTAAAAATATTTATGGTAATGTTTTGTCTTTTCTTTTAGAAAAAAATAAACTTCAAATAAGGTAAGAAAATCAGGACAAAACCCTAACAAATCTCCCCTTTTGGCTTAATTTTCTTGCATCATAATCTTGATCCTCTTCTTCACACAATCTTCATGTATCACTGCTACTTACCATGATTTAAAAATTGATATGGGTTAAAATTGGAGCCATGTGTTAAAAGTTATGCTCAGGGTTGAAAGTGGAGCTCATGCGTTAAAAGTAATATGCATGAGTTAAAAGTGGAACTCATGCGTTAAAAATAAGATGCATGAGTTAAAAGTGGAGACCGAGCATTAAAAGTTTGCTGGAGTTGAAAATTGATTTTGTTTTTAAGGATAGAGCAGCAAGATTGAAAATATATTTGAACATTTTCTCCACATGTAGCTTAACAAAAATCTTCATTATCATCAAAGTTGTTGCAAATTGATTTGAAACCACTTGAACTTTTCTTCAATCTTGTTGAATCATTGGATCATTGAACTATGTGCTCTGATACCACTTGTTGGGTTATTGAGGGGATTAAGGCGTTATGCGGAAGCTTATAATTTGCAAATCATATGATTGATAAATTAGACGACAAATGAAAACATACTAAAAACATATTTTTAATAGTGTTTGGTCAAGTGAACTACATATTATAAAACTAATATAATATTGAAAACAAACATAAATATGTTTAAGAGAAAATCTCCTCATAAACTACATTGTGGATGATCTTGTGTTTTTGATATGAGAAGAGGGGTCTTCAATTTATAGAGTTTCAAACTTTTCTTCCAATGAAAGAATAACTCAAATATGGAAGAATATTATATTTTCCTTTCAGGAAAAGTAAAAACATTTATGGTAATGTTTTGTCTTTTCTTTTAGAAAAAAATAAACTTTAAATAATATAAGAAAATCAGGACAAAACCCTAACATGCACATCAGAAATTTAATTTGCATGGCCAAACTTCTTGTCAAAGGCAAACTTCCAACATACACTACTGAAAGTTGGCTTGTCAAAAGCACATTTAAGATATTCATACCTAACTTTAAAGGGATAAGGTACAAGTACACGTAGACTAATGTCCTATTACCCTCTAAATTTTTATTTTTTTTTAATTTTATACATCTTTTTGGCTTACATGACTTTTAAATACCTCCCACGCACCTCAACTGTGTGGAGTCACAATGCGTGTCACGTAAGCTAAAAGGTGTACAAAAAATACAAAAAAAATGAATTAAGGGGGGTAATAGGACCTTTGTTTAGTTAAGATGTATCTCTGAGATTTCGATAATAGTCTAAGGGTACTTGTGTGTTATCCCAACTTTAAATATTTGATATGTTTTCAAACACATTGTCTAGGAAAATTATTACTTACCGACATATTATATGATGGGTACCATATTCAACACAAATATAAGAACAAATTAGAAAATAGAAAACTTATATGTATATAAACAAATATTCGCGACCACATAATTTATTGTGTGCTTAAGAAATTCAATCTTCTCACTATACCTGAGGTTGTTGATTATTTCTTTCAGGATAAAACTTATATATCTAAAGAAGTAGCAGTACTTCAAACTTCAATAACTTCAACGAACTCAATAATTAACAACAAAATTACACAAAAAATCAACTTAAAACTCTTTTATATATAGAAAACAAAGGATGGTAATATGAAAAGGTGATATTGTGCTCCATCACAAAAGTCACAATCTTTAAGAAAAATTACAACTTATAAAAAAGTCACATCTCACGATCCATTGAATGTGAAAAGAGACTATTCATATTGCATCCCTTCTCTTGATGCCTTTTTAGGATAAACCCATCATTTTCCGTTCACACATTATACAACACATTGTCCAAGAAACATCTTTTCAGTACTGTGAAATCTCAGCAATGAAAGGAGAATAAAAAATCTCAGTTACAATCATACTATTTAAGTCATACTATTCACATAATAAATATATTGTTCACCAGGTCCCTTAACAATATCATGAACAGCAAATACAATAATACTTAAAACAGAAAAGAGCCTAAAATATTCTTGAATTATGGCTTTTGATATAATAATAGTTAAATTTTCAGGTAAAAAATGCTCGTGACGTCAATTTTTTGGCTCTAAATTACCCTTATTTTTAATGATTCTATCTGAAAATATTATTACAAAATTCACTTATTACGTGGCACAATACTATTGGTTGATTTCAAAATAAATAAAATAATTAAATTTCAAATCCACAACCCAAATCCACTTAATAACCTATACCCGAGTTTTTTGAGCCTTTTCCCTTGAATAATTCTTTATTGACTTATATCAGTTTGTATGTTACTCCATATACTATAGATTGTATACAATTCGTTGTATATTTCAAGTCAACAAATGTGTGTACTTGAATAGTTTTCGTTACCAACATGGGTTGTGGTGCATTGGTGGGAGAGCTTCACCTTTAACCAGAGGTCTCGGGTTCGAACCCTGGGTATGGAGAAAATAATGTTGGGAGCGCCACCCCTGAATGGGCCCTGCAGATCAGCGCGATTCGGATTTAATCAGAGTTCCAATATGGATTCCGGACACCGGTGGGAAATAAAAAAAATAGAATAATTTTCGTTTACTTATATCACCTTATATGTGTTACAGTTTGAACTATATATGATATAGATTGTATACAAGTCGTTGTATATTTTAAGTCATCAAATGTGTATAATTAAATAATAATTCATTGGCTTATATCAGTTTGTATATGTTACAGTTTGAACTCCATATTATATAGATTGTATACAATTCGTTGTATATTTTAAGTCAACAAATATGTATAATTGAATAATTTTTATTTACTTGTATCAGTTGTATATGTGACAATTTGAATATTATATAGATTGTATACGAAATATACAAATAACAAATCTTCATTATACAAATAGTTGTAATTGTATAACTATACAATATTTGTCTTGTATAATTGTAATCATACAAATAGCATAACTGATTATTTATACATATGTTGGTTAATAATTATGTAATATATACAACTAACTAAAATTACAACTCATTTATTATGTCATATATAAATAGAAAAAATACGAACACAAGGCTATACGGCATAATCTTCTGCTTCCTGGTGGTCCACTGCACCATAATCATCTTCCACAATTATTTTTGAGTCATATATTCTTACTGGAAGATGTTTCTTGTACCTTTTTTTTTTTTTCCAGAAATCATCAAATCAGAATCATGAACTCTTTTTTCCTCTTCTCTTTTTCTTTGGAGCTTTTAACCCCGTCCTAATGGGATCATCGCGAAACTTAGCTCTAATCTTCTCCTTTACTATGTTTGAATCAATAACTTTATATTTGACAATGGAACTTGCAATTCCTTCAAAATCTTGAGTTAATCCCAACGAAAAAGATGGACTTTCAACCGAATTTGTTGCATGCAAATGTATACCTCTTGTGATTCTCTTTGATGGAGAATGTTCCTTGATTTGAATTAGTGTGATGATTATACTGAAGGAATCAAGATTATGACTGTGGAACTACGAAACAATGGGGGAAATTGAAAAATTTATACAAATAGAAAAGAAAAAGAAATGAATAAAGGTTACTTGGCATTGATTTTGCACGATAGGAGGGTTGATTCAAAAAATTTAAATTTTTGAGTGACTTATGAGGGGTTGAGAGATTTAAGGAGCAAATTAAGTGGATGTGGTAAAGAGAGATAGTGGGTAAATTTGTATAAAAGGGGAAAAGGGATTTTACACGTTTTGATACAGAAAAGGTGGGACTCAGCTTAGCCATTTTCTTAAACAATAACCGTTTTTCATAATTAATTTAAATTATATTCATGTAGCATAATTAACTATTAAATGTTAGTTTAGTTATGAAATTTTTCCTAAAATTAATTATCTTACTACACATCCCTTTTTACCCTATTTTCTATTATTCCCTATCATTTCAAAAAATTACAAAACTCCCTCTTTTTCATAATTTCTCTCACTTTTCTGGATACATCACTTGTAAACTATTACCCCAAGATTTTCTTTTTCCTTTTTTTATGCCTAAAATTACGTATCATCAATTATCTCCATCACTCTATTTTTGAATTTCAAATTTTTTCTGTTTCTGATTTATCAATTGCAAGTCATTGAAGAGATAGTTATTCTTCATCTTCTTCTTCATCTATTTTTTTCTTTCTCATTCATCAGGTAGTTGATATTTTATTTATTTTTTTAGCTTTTTCATTTATAAATTTAATCGAAGAAGGATACATCTTCAACTTCAAAATCAATTGTGGAAAAAACGCCCAAAAAAAGGAGGAAAATGTTGAGTTGTTGGTGGCTCCGGTAAGGGCTTTGGGTCGAGATCCATGGGTGACGCCATTGTTGAAAGTGAAAAAAAAAGCTACGGGAGTTGATGTAGAGCAAAAGAGAAAGCGTAGAAGGATTTCTTCATCATTTTTTTTCTTTTCAGTAAATCAGATTGTTGACTTTTTTTAGATTTTTTGTTGTTCATCTTTTTTCTGATACATATGGTTCAGATCTTTTAATGTATCTAGTTGATTTTGATTCTTAAATTAATGTATAATTCGTTCGTTTCACCTTTATGATACATTACAATTTTATCATGTACAATATATCGTTTTTAAATATTAGTTTTGATACATAACCCTAATTTAATGAAACGCAAATTAGTATGTATCATGTTCATAGTTATGTATTGGATACACAAATATTACAAAATTCATTATCTTTTACTACCGACACATACACCTTGCCTTATTCAACTAGTAGAAGGCTATGTATCGGTAGAAACTATCAAATATTATGTTGATACATAAACACTAATGTTTTATAACAAAATCAGTTTGTATCATATTCATAGTTATGTATATGATAAATAACTTTGTTATGTGTATAACATAGTTATGTATCAGATGTTGTGATGTATCCCATGTTGTTAAGTATCTGCAACACTATTTTATCATATTCATAGTTTTTTTTTTTTATATGATACATAACTATATAAAATTGTCGACTTTTTTTTTTAATCTGTTATGATTTGGGAGAGAATTTGAGAGAAAAAGATTTGAAATTTAAATTGTTTTGAAGTTGTTATTTGAGAGAGATTGACATCAAAAAATGTAATTTAGGTCTTACACTATGAGATTTATGTAAGTTATACAATAATATATATACATGAAAACTCGGCGGACATCCATTTTAAAAATATAAAAAAATCTGTCAGAATTTTAACTATTAAATGGCAGTGCCCTTTATATCACCCAAAAAGAAACTTGTTACACAAAAGGAGATACAGATGCAGCGCATCACTTGAAATACCGATTTTAAATCACTTGAAATCTTCTTATTTTATTTTCCTAGTAATTAAAATAAGTTAACAAATATATATTTTTTTTAAAAATTCGTCTTGTATTTAAATTTTTCTCAAACACAACGTAATAATTTTTTAACTTCATTCATTGCTTTTCTCTTTTTTTATTCTATTGATTTTATTTATTCTTTTAAATTTTTGTCTTATTTTTTTATTTGATTTTAAATTTAATTTCAAATGTCTTGTATTTAAAATAAGTTAATTTCGGACGATATCAAAATAAGTAAAGAAACCAAATAAAACATAAAAAAAAAGTTTAGAAGGACACTTTTTTTAATAAAAAAATATTATTATTTAAAAAAAAATAAAAAATAATTAAAAGTGAAAAGATAAGAAATTAATGAAAAAAATAAAGAAAAAAGTTTAAAGTGAAAGGAGAATTAAATATGTTATAAAGAAAAAAATTAAATATATATAATTTTTATTGTTAATAATTATGTCTGCTAACTAATTCTAAAATGTCCAATTAAAAAAAATATGTGTCTAAATATTGATTAGATTTTCTCTTCTCCTTCTTTGCCTCACTTACTTCCAAGAGAATAAGCATATTCTAGCCAAAAAAAATACAGAAAAAAATTATTTAGGAAATAATAAGTTCCTATTAAATTTAGATGTGTCCCTAAAATTTCGATAATAGTTCTAAAATATACATGTGCTTTATCTCCTTTTTCTCTACGGACAAATTCACTAGAGGGTATATAATATGAGTTATGTTGGGATAAGTTATGATGGGATAAGTTGTGTTGAGATTATTTCTTATTGAGTGTTTGGTTTGTTGCATGTATTCAAAATAATATATATTGATAAATTTTAAGAAAAAAATATTTGTTTACAAAATTACCCTTCACTTTATTTTACTTTTTTATATTTTCTTTGCAAGCTTTAGTTATTCATTTTTAAAAATAAAACTTTTATTTTATTTAGCTTAAATATTTTTGTTTATGTATTCCCATGATAAATACCATATGTACTTAAAAATAAAACCTTTTTTTCTTATTTAGCTTAAAAATAGACCTTCCCTCTTAAGTTTGTTAAAGAGAAGAAGATTTATGAGAAATTAAAATATAAATAAACATAAGAATTAGTCAAATAAAATTGTAAATAAAAATTATATTTGTATAGGGTAATTTTTAATAGAATAATATGAATAATTATAATAAAAACAAGGAGTAGTGAATATTATTATACATGGTATTAAAAATAATGTAATATAAATAAATGTGAAAAAATGAGGTATAAAAAGAGTTTAAAGGGATATATTTGTCATTTACCTATTTTATCTCGGAATAAGTTATCCTAAAATTACTATACCATCCAATGTGACGGATAACTTGTCCCGGTACTAATTCATAATCCTGAGATAAGTTATCCCAAGCTTTACAACCAAACAAGGAAATAAAGGATACTTAAAATTTATCCTGAGATTAACTCCCCTTAACCATCACACCAAACGACCCCTAAAGTCAAAAAGAGGCAACTATAAAAGAATGTCAAGTCCATTTGCTTAGAAATTTCAAATGATTAGTTACAACACACAATTATGTCCATTTGCTTTGAATTTTCATTCTGATGTTTACTCATTAAGTAAACGTATAAAAAGTAATTACCAAACATTGTGCATTATCCACTCAAATAATTATCTTATATTGTATTGAATTCTATATATTAAAAAAAATCTTTCTTTCTTCATTTATTTTTGTCCAGTATATTAAAAAAAAAAATTGTTTTTATTTATCACTTTTAGCATATCAAAAGAAAAATGTATTTTTTTCATGTTTTTTCCTTAACATTAACTACTTCAATTCAAATCATTTCCCAAAATCTAAGACTACATATCAATTAATATGATAAAATTCATACGTCAATCATTATTTATTAAGAAATGTGTAAAATTCAAACTCGACAAGTAAAGTCAAAAAAAATATTTTTTACTAAAAGATAGCATAAATGATAATACGATTTATTATTTATTCAAACATAAATTACTTGCAGACTACTCGTAAGTCTATCTCCCAGCTTTGGTTGGGTAGGCAAACAAAAGTCTTGTGAAAGCCTCATAAAATAAATTCTTAAGATTTTAAAAATTCAAATGAGTCACTAAATCCAATTTTAAACGATCACAATTCCTAATAACATATAAAAAGATAGGTGTAATACATAAATATGCACTTTAACTTGGCCTCAGTTCATATTTATGCCCTCCAACTTTGGGCCTGCACAAGTAAGCACTTAAACTTGTATAAAGTTAAACAAATAGACATACACGTCTTATGTGACATCCTACATGATAATTTTCATCTTATGTGGTGTCCTATGTGTAATATGTACGTCACGTAGGACTCATGTGTCTACTTGTTCAACTTTGCACAATTTAAAATGTCTACTTATGCACACCCAAAGTTGAAGGGCATAAATGTGAAAGGAAATCAAGTTAAAGGGCATATTTATGTATTATGCCTAAAAAGATATATTGTGAATTATGTATTCAATAAAAGATGTTCGAATCTAATTTTCAACGGTTCAAATCGTCTGGCATTAAATTTGGACTTTTGTTCAAAAAAAAAAAGGGATGTTGTTTACATTTTGTATTGTTCACAAGGCATACCATGGAAATTTCAAAAGAAAACAACAACACACAAAAGTCTAATTACAATTCTATTTAAGTGACTCTAAGTAATCATAGTGGATCTCTTGTATAAAGAAAAATCAGATAAAACAATGAGCTTAGTCAAGAAAGACAACTATGAAAGTAGAATAATGGAAATGCTATTGTTTTCTCAAGTGCTTGTACGAGTGTTTATGTGGAAATTTCAAATGAAAGTTATAACATAAATATATCCTTTTCCTTTGAATTTTCATAGTAATGTTTACTCATTAAGTGAAAGTTTGAACTTTGTACACAAAGTTATGATAGCATCCCTAAAGAATATTATAAATGTTGCATTTAATTTGGCTTCACCAATTTTGGGTATGCATAAGTAGACACTTAAATTTTTATAAAATTGAACAAGTAGATTGTCACGACCCAAAAATGGACGTGATGACACTCGTCATATCCCACCAAGACAAGTCAGCCTAAAACTCAACCATTACAATAAAATGCGGAAAAATCTATAATCAACTTAAAAATACCCCAATACCTGGTTGTCACGTGTACAAGCCTCTAATGTGTTATAACAAAATTGAAAGAAAATACAAGTCTCAAATGTTATTGTTTCTAGAATAGAACAAGATCATAATGACGGAGAAAGAAGGTCTGCTGAAATGACAAGCTGCTACCTCACAAACCTCCACAAGAAGCTTCAGACAAGGAGAAGAGAAAATATCACAAAGGTTCGGGCTAATAACCTACAAAAGAAAATGTAGTAGCAACGGGTGAGTACCAAACCACGCGGTACTCAACAAGTAAACCTCTAAACACAAGCTAAGGGGATAGAATATGGGTACTCCTTACACCCCAACCGAACCTCCACAACTACAACCTGCATAAAATCAGCCCAACCTAATAGTTCACAATTCACATATCATATACATCAACAACAACATTCTAACGATCACATATTCTCAATAACAAGCTCAATATTAATCAATTACAATCTCCACGACTACAACCTGTTTAAAACCAGCCCAACCTAATAGTTCATAATTCACATAGCACACAGCTCAACAACAACACTCTAATAATTACATATCCTCAACAACAAGCTCAATATTCACCAATCAAAGTTCCACAGAAAGGCACCCACAAGATCAGCAAAACACAATATCAAGTTCAGTAATGATAAATATGTGCAATGCAATGTCAAGTATAGTGATGCATGTCTGACCTAGTGATACACACCCGCTGTCTTTCAGTCCGGGACCCATGAGGGACATATCTGTCCATGCATCCATCGCGGTGCGCGATACGTCCCTCAATATATAGTATCCATCGCGGCGCGCGATACGTCCCTTGAAATGGTACATCCTCTTATCACATAACACTTATCACAACCATGTCTCATAACCAATGCAAATGACATGTTCACACAAATAATGAGGAGATGACCATTTTCATAACAATACACAATTCACAACAATACAACCGTGATACAACATCAACAATGATTCAACAAGCCTTTCAACCCAGCCCCAAACATCACACATCAACAATTAAACACATTGTCTTTTATTACCCCTTTTTTCATCATTAGAAAATAATCAATATGTACAAGTCAACCCATCACCAAGTCTCATTACCCCCAAACACATATCACAAAGAAATACACGAATTCCATACACTTAACAAGGGTTT
This sequence comes from Solanum acaule, assembly GCA_036250505.1. NCBI lineage: Eukaryota > Viridiplantae > Streptophyta > Magnoliopsida > Solanales > Solanaceae > Solanum > Solanum acaule. Next base: position 2,135 of record JAJOOR010024384.1, on the reverse strand, counting down.
AGAAATCCACTTGCCTCAAATAGTTGAACAATCAATCCGGGACTTGAGTCTTCCCTTTTCGTTGTACTTCCAACTCAAAGCGATCTATTCACATTAATAATCACAATAAGATTTCGAAACTCACAACACCAATATTACTATAGGTCTAGCCTAGACCCAAAAAGTCACTCAAATTTATAATCAATTTCCTTATCTTGCTAACATGTCAACTCTCATATTTTCCAAATTCCAAGTCTAGAGTTTAGTGTCAATATCTCCAAATAACATAATTTTAATGATCTTTATATATCACAATATACCCACTATTTAATTATATATCTCAGTATATCAATTGAATCTGATAATTAAATGAAAATAATTAAAGCCGAAACTAACTACTCAGCACACCAGAGGCGGACTACAAAACTACCTGCTGAAACAACCTATTTTCAATGTTTCAATCCATATTCCTTGTCCCACTACTAATAATCCTAATCATGGTCCAATGATTAGGAGTAATCATTATCCAATGATTGGACCATAATACTTAAACACATATTTATAACCCCAAGTTCAGAACGTCAAACCTATATACCTTCGATTTTTTTTTTTTATGTTTTTCGCTATTTATTTCTGGTTTGTTTTTCATTCACAGGAGTCCCACATTTTTAATACTAATATTAGGGCGCCTACTCATGTGCACAACACAAAGATAGGCGTGGTTGATAATTATGATTACCTGAACGTTTTGTCGTCCCCTTAGATTGTGCCGCCGCAGTATTCTTTCCCGGAAGCTACTTTTGTTCTCGTTAATTTGTCATTTACCAACATAAAAACCCTACTAACTTATGTTAACATGGGTCAAATAGTTAGGGTATTAATATATATATATGGCATTGACCCATTAACCACCAACTAAATAAATAAATTATTTAATATATACCCATAAATTAAATAACCGTAGTTATCGAATAATTCAAAATTTTCAAATTAACTTCACCGACTAATAAAAAATTACTCGAGTCAACTATTGAGAGGCGTAAAACGGTAATTTTATGTAAATTTCTAAAAATGACAATCCGGGTCGTTACATAGACATACATGTCCTACATGACATATTAATTACACGTTGGACGCCATGTAGGGTGTGAATTTTCACGTAGGACACATGTGTCTTCTTGTTTAATTTTATACATGATTAGGTAGCTACTTGTACACATCCCAAATTGGAGGGTATAGATATTAACTGAAGTCAAGTTTAAGTGTCTACATTGCGCAATCTAAAGTTGGAGGATATAGGTATCAGCTGAAGTCAAGTTAATTAAAGAACACGTTTATATATTATGTCAAATTATAATGTTCTTTACATTTATCATCGTTTAAAAGTCTTGCCATGGAAATTTCATAGTGGATCTCATTTATAATCCTCTACATGGACAGCTCCTCTTAAAATACAAAAGTAGATAAAACAAAGAGCAGAGTCAAGAAAGACATCTATAAATCTCGAAGAATGGAAACTTTTTCCTATGTACCAAAAACAATAAATGAAGAATGCAAATGCTAAATCCTTGTTTTTGACCTGGAAATTTCAAATGAAAAATCTACATTTGGAACGAAAAGTCTCACATTGAGAGTGAAATACTCTCTAACAAAGCGACTTCGTACCCAGATAGACTCAAACCCGAAACCTCTGGTTAAGGATGAAGGAGCATTTACCTCTGATTATGCCCTCCAACTTTGGATGAACACATGTTGACAATAAAACTCGTATAAAATTGAACAAGTAGACACACGTCCTACGTGGCATTAGGGGTGTACATGACCGGGTTGGTTCGGGTTTTTCAATTATCAAACCAAACCATTTGTCTCGGATTTTTAAATCTATAAACCAAACCAAACCAATAAAACTCGGGTTTTTCAACCTCGGGTTTTTTTGGATTTTCGAGTTTTTTCGGGTTTTTCCAGTAAAGTATTCATACAAACATATAATTTACTTGTACTTCAAATATTTCTTTAGTCCTACCAAAATACAACTATCTAAGGTGTTTCTTAAGAAATTAACACAAAATATGATATGAGTAATGACACTAAAATATCCAACAAAAAAATAATAATAATGAAATCGCATAAAACAAATATTGCAAATTAACAAGTCA
>JAJOOR010024383.1:0-16174 GCA_036250505.1 Solanum acaule | reverse complement strand
CCCCCCCCCCCCCCCCTCCTCTTTTCCCCCGAAAATCCAACTTTTCTCCTTTGTTTTTCCAACTCTAAACCTTCTTAACTCCAAAGGTTCTAACCCCAAACACTTAGAATCATAAAACCCCTCAACATACAATAGATTCAACTCGAAATCACAATCGGAAACATGTCCCAAATCAACAAGAAACTTCAACACAACCACAAGACTTCAACAACACAACCAATCTTTTTCTCGGAATTAAAACAAGTATGGCGTGTGGGGGAATGAACCAACCTAACACTATGATCTCACATACCTTAATAGGGATCACCCCCGACGAAAACCACGACGATCTTGACGAACCTTGCCTTTCCTTCTCTTTCTCCTCTTCTTCTCCTCTTCTCTCAAAAGCCCTAACTCTCACTTTTAAAAGGGAAAACTGATTTAAAATCAGTCTAGACCCCTTAATATAACCAAAAGAAATGGTTAGGGAACAGACCAAAATACCCTTACAAATTCGGACTAAGCTGCCCTATGCCAACAACCCAACTTCCAAAGGGCATAACTCACTCATACGAACTCGGAATCGAGCAAACTTGGCGGCGTTGGAAAGATCATTCCAAGGAATTTCCAAACATAACTGGAAATACACCTAAATCATCCTGAGCTAGGATTTATGACCGTGTGAAGTTGACCAAAAACTCACTTTTTCCCATACTTGACTAAATTTCCAGATTTTGAATTCTTTCCAAAAATGACTATTTCCAATTACAAGCTCCTTCATAGTTATTTCAAATTGCAAGATGTCACAGTCTCCCCCACGCTGCCAGAACTGTCCTATATCTTGCCGGAGTATAGAACACCTCAACTAAGTGGATCCACTAAGTTATGCTTAAAGGCAAGAAGGAATCATCTAAAAAGTATGATCATTTATCCATGTTGGCATACATGGTTTATGAGGATTTTGAGTTGTCTAAACTCATCTCCATATCGGTGCTCAATACTACTCCCAATAATATATATGATATTTTGGTGATATGTCCTCTGGAAACCTTTTCTCCAAAATCTTTACAAAACCACTTGTAAGGACCTGGGGAACAATTCTTATACCCTCAAAATGATCCTCACCACTCTTTTGCATTAGGGCCCACTTAACATGAATTAAACAATTTTATCATTTTGTCGTCTGTTAGCCCATGTTTATTTTTTGGTGAAATGGCTTTGGGGAACTTCCTTTCCAAAAATATTATAGAACCATCCATAATGACCTTGGTAACAATTCCTCCATGGTCCACTCCACTTTTTTTTAGCATTTTGGGGCCACTAAATAGAATTTAGGCAGTTTTCTTAATTTTTCGTGTGTTAGCCTATGCATTTTTGGGTGATATGTCTTCTAGGATATTTTATTCCAAAACTTTTATAGAATTATCCGTAAGGACCTAGAGAACAATTCCTATTGCCTGACCATGATCCAATCCACATTTTTAGCATTTAGAAGCCACTCAACAAAAATATGCGATTTTCTTAGTTTTTTTTTTATGTGTGATAGCCCATTATTTTTTGGTGATATGACTTCCAAACACTCTTTTTTTCAAAACCTTCACAGAACCATCTGCAAGGACTTGAGGAACAATTCCTACAGCTTCACCATGATCCACTCCACTTTTTTTAGCATTTGGGGACACTCAACAAGAATCGAGTGATTTTCTCGATTTTTCGCGTGTGTTTGGTGATACGGGTTCTAGGCACTTTTTTCAAAAACCTTTACAGAACCATTTGTAAGGACTTGTGAAGCAATTCCTACCGCCTCACCATGATCCACTCCACTTTTTTAAGCATTTAGGGCAGACTCAAAAAGAACTAGGTGATTTTCTCAGTTTTTCGTGTATTTGGTGATATGGGTTCTAGGCACATTTTTTTTGAAACCTTTATAGAACCATCGGTAAAGAAATGAGGAAATAATTCATATAGCCTCACCTTGATCCACACCACTTTTTAGCATTTAGGGATCGCCCAATAGAATTTAGGTGATTTTGTCAATTTTTCGTGTGCGTTAGCACATTGAGTTTTTGGTGATATCACTATCAGGAACTTTTTTTCCCAAATATTTTACAGAACCATCCGTAAGGACCTAGTTAACAATAAATATAGCATGACCATGATCCATGCCACTTTTTAAGCATTTAGGGGCCATTCAACAAAAATTATGTGATTTTCTCAGTTATTCATGTGTATTACTCTATGATATTTTTGTGATATAGCTTCTAGGAACTATTTTCCAAAACCTTTACAGAACCTGCACTTTTTTAGCTTTCAGGGGCACTCATTAGAAATTAAGCAATTTTATCCCATGGATTGTTTGGTGACATGCTTCCATACACTTTTTTTCAAAAAGTTCTAAAGAACTAGCCATAAGGACCTGGGTAATAATTCATATAGCTTCACCATGATCCAAGTCACATTTTTTAGCATTTAGGGGACACTCATCAAAAATTGAACGATTTTCTTAATTTTTCGTGTATGTTAGCTCATTGATTTTTGTTGATATGGCTTCTGAGCATTTTTTCCCAAACCTTTACAAAACTATCTGTAAGGACCTGGAATGATTCCTATAGTCTCACCAATATCCAGCCCCCACTTTTTAAAATCTAAGGGAGACTAAACAAGATTTAGGTAATTTTATTAGTTTTTCGTGTGTGTTAGCCCACAAATTTTTTGGTTATATTGTTTTCAGAAACATTTACAGAATCATCTGTAAGGATCCGGGGAACAATTTATATAGCCTCACCATGATGCACACCACTTTTAATAGCATTTAGGGGCCACTTACATGGAATTAGGTCATTTTTTTAGTTTTTCGTGTGTGTTAGCCCATAATATTTTTGGGTGATATGGCTTCTAGGAACTTTTTCTAGAAACCTTTACATAACCATCCGTCAGTGCATGGGAAAATTTTATATAGCCTCAGCATGATCTATGCCACTTTTTTAGCATTTAGGATGCAATCAAGAGAAATTAGGCAAAAAAAATTGTGTTTTTCATATGTATTAACCCATGAATTTTTTGGTAATATGGCTTTCGAACACTTTTTTTTAAAACACTTACAAAACCATCCCTATGGACCCGGAGAACAATTTCTATAGATTCACCCACTCAACACGAATTAGGCATTTTCTTTTAGCTTTTCCCGTGTGTTAGCCAATGGATTTTTTGGTGATATGGCTTTGAGACGATTTCTTTTCAAAACTATTATAGGACAATTCATAAGGACCTCAGGAACAATTCATATAGCCTCACCATAGTCCACACACTTTTTTTAGCATTTAGGGACATTCAACATAAAATAGATGATTTTTCTCAATTTATGTGTGTTATCTCATGGATTTTGCACATTTTTTTTCCTAAACCTTTATAGAACTATTTGTAAGGACATGAGGTACAATTACTATAGCCTCACCATGATCCATGCCACTTTTTTAGCATTTAGGAGTCACTTAATAGGAGATTAGGTGATTTTCTCACTTTTTCTTGTGTGTTAACCCTTGGATTATTTGGTGATATGATTTCAAGACATTCTTTTTCTGAAACCTTTATAGAACCATACGTAAGGACCTGTGGAACAATTTCTATTACCTCACAATGATCCACTCCACTTTTTTTTTAATCATTTAGGGCCATTCAACAATAATTAGACAATTTTATCAAATTTTTGTGTGCAACTCCCGTGGATTTTTTTTTGTGATGGCTTCTCGACACTTTTTTCCAGAACCTTTACAAAACCATCCAAAAGTATATGAGGGTCATTTTCTAAAGCCTTATCATGTTCCACGCCACATTTTAAAATTATTTAGGGGCAACTCAATGGGAATTAGGCAATTTTTTTAGTTTTTCATGTGTGTTAGCCTATGGATATTTTGGTGATACAGATTTGGGACCCTTTTTGTCAAAACATTTGCAGGTCCATCCGTAATGACCTGGTGAAAAGTTTTCTAGAGCCCCATCATGATCCACATCACTTTTTACAGTATTTATGGGCTACTCAACCTGAATTAGTCAATTTTTCTTAATTTTCCATGTGTTAGCCATTGAATTTTTAGGTGATATGACTTTCAGACACTTTTTTCCAAAACATTTACAAAGCCATCTATAAGAACCTGGGGAACAATTCATATAGCCTTACCATGATCCTCACCAATTTTTAGCATTTAGGAGCCAGTCAATAGGAATTATGCAATTTTCTCTATTTTGTGTGTGTGTTAGGCCATGAATTTTTTGGTGATATGGTTTCCTGACGCTTTTTTCTAAATTCTTTATAGAACCATCCGTAAGGACCTGGGGAAAATTCCTATAGACTCACCATGATTCACACTCCTCTTTTTAGTATTTAGAGGTCACTCAACAGAAATTATGCTATTTTCTTAGTTTTTTGTATGTATTAACCCATGATTGTTTAGTGATATGGTTTCTGGGCATATTGTTTCTTTCAAATCTATTACAAAATCATCTGTGAGAATCTGGGGAAAATTTTCTATTGCCTCACCATGATCTACACCACTTTTTTTAGCATTTAGAAGTCCCTCAATAGTAATTAGTTGATTTACTCAATTTCTCGAGCGTGTTAGCCCACAGATTTTTTTGTGATGTCTTCTAAGAAATTTTTTCCAAATCTTTACAGAACCATCTATAGATCTGGGAACAATTCATATAGCCTTACCATGACCCACACAACTCTGTTAGTATTAGGAACCACTCTACATGAATTAAGCGATTGTTTCAATTTTTCGAGTGTGTTAGCCCATAGATTTGTTGGTGATAGGGCTTTGAGCACCTTTTTTTAAAATCTTTACAGATCCATCCATTAGGACCTGGGAAACATTTCCTGTAACTTCTCCATAATAAACTCCACTTTTAGCATTTAGGTTCACTCAACAAGAATTAAGCGATTTTCTCAATTTTCGTGTGCGTTGGCCTATGGACTTTTTTGGTGATATGAGTTTTGGACACATTTTTTCCAAAATCTTTACATAACCATCCCAAGGACTTGTTGAACAATTTCTATAGACTCACCATGATCCACACCACTCTTTTAGAATTTAGGGACCACTCAACAAAAAATATGGGATTTATTTAGTTTTTCGTGTGTGTTTTGCCTGTAATTCTTTGGTAATATGGCTTTCGAGTACTTTTTTTCGTAACCTTTAGAGAACCATCCGTAAGGACCAGGGGAACAAGCCTTATAGCCCTGCCATGATCGAATCAACATTTTTTAGCATTTAGGATCCACTCAGTAGGAAATTAAGCGATTTTCTTAGTGTTTGTGTGTGTGTGTTAGCCCTGGATTTTTCAGCGATATGGCTTTCAGGCATTTTTATCCGAATTACCGAACCATCTTTAAGGACTTGGGGAACATCTCGATACTAGAGATGGAATGATCAGTCGAATCCTCCTCCCCCTCTTGACTAACAACAGCGGCAGCCTTTGAAGAGTTATTCTTCTTTTAGGCAGAAAAATGTTGTGAATGTTTGGAATAACACCACCATTCGGAATCGTCATATCTCTAAGAAATTGACAAAGTTTAGCATCAAACATAATAGCTAACTGAATGTGCCTTGGAATGATCCGAGTCGTTTTGTCATTCCTCGCTGCAATTCCAGCCAATTCAAGCACCTACAAACAATCGCATATATGTAAAATTTAGTAATCACAAACCCTAGAAATTTGACATATAAAAAAAAAGGAACTTGAGAAATTCACCTCATTTGCAAGGTACTCAAGCACCGCAACAAGAAATACCGGAGCTCCGGCACCAACACGTTTGGCATACTTCCCCACTTTGAGGAATCGAGCAATACGAGCCACTGGAATTGGAGACCAGCTTTTCTGCTACAATAACGAGACTTTTTTTAGCATTTTAACCAAGGCTTCTCCCTTTACCGGCCATTGATCTTTTTCCCTTCAAAAAGAAAAAGATGTTTTGCTTTTTGATCTATAGAAACAAGAGACAAATGAAGCACAAGAATTGAATTGTTGTGTGTATGTGAATTTCTATAGCAATCTGGTTTTGGTATTTATAACCCTACCAATGAGTAGACAATCACAAGGATTGAACTTGTAGGCCGTTGGATGAAAGGGCAAATTTCCATTGCTTGAGATCACGGGCAACAAGAACACCAATCGGATTTTTATTAAAGATGAAAAACAGCATGCCGGGTTTTTCTTTAATGAGATACTGCTTTCGCGTAAACATGAATATTAAGAGAACAATTTAGAGATAAGAATTGATTCACGGATTAGTCAAAATAAAATTAAATAGTATAACGATGATTAACCGCATTCGAAAAAGATAAAAGTATAAATTTTATTATATACTAACATTACATTATTTGAAGAGTGAATTTATATTCAATTGGAAAGTAATTTTGTTTAATTATATGTGAATATAATTTTATCGGTACCTTCTCAAATATTTTCTATATTTGACTTAATTTGTTCACGTATCAAGCAATTTTTTACATAACAATATAAAACTTATTGAGTTTTACTTTTCATCGTTCATCCAACAATATAGTGAAAAGATAATCAAGATGCCCATGTGAAAAGATAAATTAGTGAGGTTCCTATAGAATATATAATACTACTATTTAATATGGGAAAAAAAGGAGATTTTAGAACTTATTTATCATGGATTACAAATATTTCATCTCTTATATTTTATTTATAGAAAAAATTTCATTTACATTACTCTAGATCTACTCACTAAAAGTATTTTACCATGAAATTTTAAAATAAATTGAAATTGTATTTCAAATTTGGGATATTGTTAATAAAGCATTCTAAGAAAAACTTTCATTTACCGTACTTTAGATCAATCATGAAATTTCAAATTAAATTAAAATTCTATTTTAAATTTGGGAAATAGTTAATAAAGCTTGCTATGAACACTTGAAAGGAAAAAACTAAAACTATTATACACATCAGGAAATGAATAACAATAGAAATAATAAATGATATGATAACTGAAACAAATTAAACAATAGGTAATACTAAGATCCAAGTATGTTGAGTTTTTATCCTAAGCCACATAAATTTCATATGCCATTAAACTTGCAGAACGGAAATCAAAGGTTTTATATTATAGAATTATAAAATTTTCTATGAATACAAGGAGATTAATGAAAGAAAACATCGCGATTCTAGAGATGGAATGATCAGTCTAATCCACCTCCTTGTGAGCAGCATCAGCAACGGCCTTTGAAGTGTTACTCTTGTTGATAGGCAGAAAAATGTTGTGAATTCTTGGAACAACACCACCATTCGGAATGGTCACATCTCTAAGAAATTGATTCAACTCTTTATCATACCTAATAGCTAGCTGAATGTGCCTTGGAATGATCCGAGTCTTTTTGTCATTCCTCGCTGCAATTCCAGCCAATTCAAGCACCTACAAACAATCACATATATGTAAAATTTAGTAATCACAAACCCTAGAAATTTGACATATCAAAAAAAAAAAAAAAGAGAGAAGGAACTTGAGAAATTCACCTCAGCTGCAAGGTACTCAAGCACAGCAGCAAGGAATACCGGTGCTCCGGCACCAACACGTTTGGCATACTTCCCGACTTTGAGGAATCGGAAAATACGAGCCACTGGAAATTGGAGGCCAGCTTTGCTGCTACGAGATCTTCTTTTAGCATTTGAACCAAGATTTTTCCCTTTACGCCCGCCATTGATCTTTTTCACTACAAAAAAAAGTTTTGCTTTTTGATCTATAGAAACAAGAGACAAATGAAGTGGAATAATTGAATTGTTGTGTGTGTATGTGAATTCCTAAAGCAATATGGCTTTGGTATGTACAGCCCACAGGAGTTATAACCCAGACAATGAGAAGACAATCACGAGGATTGAACTTGTACGCCGTTGGATGAAAGAGCAAATCAACGGTGGATAAAGATGTTGACAAATTTAATCAATTTCAAGGAATATAATAAGTTTATTTCCAAAAATATAGGATTATGATGTGTTTGTTTCCAAAGTAAATAAGTATTATGATGTGTTTGTTACCAAAAAAAAAAAGGGACTATGATGTCTTTAATATGTAGCCAAAAAAAAAAAAGGACAGAAGGGATTATGATGAGTTTGTTGCACAAACAAGAGGGGGGCAATTTTATTCTTTAATATTTGGCTTTAATAGCCATTTGAACATATTTAAAGTTTTACAACTTATTAAGACTAATTTGTATAATGAAAGGAGATAACATATTTTAAATGACTAATTTATTATCAGCTCAACAAGCCTAAAAATAACAGTAGCCCTCATTTTTAAAGCAATAATAGGTTATAGTTATTTTTAAAAAAAAATATATTGTGTATTGTCTATATAAAATATAAAGTTTTCATATGACAAGAAATAATTTTTGAAGTTTAACAAATCTAGAATACTATACGACTCAAGAAAGATTAAAAGAATTGACTATAACAAAGTTTCATTAAAACATAAATAAAATAAAATTTAAGGACTCCATTTGAATTTGGCTTTAGGTCAATGTTTGAGTGGCCCTTCTTATTTCTATGGATTGAGCAATGAAAATATACACTAGAAATCATATATCATATATATATATATATAAAAGAGAACCTTAGTCCCGCCTACGTGGCACCACCACAAACCAGAATTCCCTTTTAATTTATTTATTTACAAAATTAGCCTTCCCCTTTCATGAAAAGTTGTGAAATTTATGAAAAGATGTGACTTTTATGAAAAGTTGCGACTTTAATGAAGAGTTGCGACTTTTATGAAAAATTATGACTTTTATGAAAAGTTGCGACATTTATGAAAAGTTGCGACTTTAATGAAGAGTTGCGACTTTTATGAAAAATTGTACAGGTTGTAACCTTTCCGAAGGGGTTGCAACCTTTCCAAAGGGTTGCAACTTTTCCAAATAGTTGAAACCTTTTTGATAAGGCACAATAAATGTTTGTTCACACTACCCTTTGTTGCCTATAAATAGAGGGATTTCCTCACATTTTATAACAACGAAAATTCTGAACATTCTTCTTCTTATTCTTCTTCTTCTTGACAATTAAATATTTGTGTACTTTGCTCCTTTTGAGTGACTCACTGACACCATTGCTTATGTTACAAATCCTGGTAAGTATTTTTACTGTCAATAATTTATGCTTATGTTATTAAGGATAAATGATAAGATGTAGTAATAATTTTCATTTTCCTTTACATTATTAATGTTTGTTACTACGTAATCTTGTATGTAAGAAAATATAGTGCTTTAGTTTTAATGGCTAATATGTTTTAAGTATTATTTTATAAATTTCATGATATTAAATTCCCGCGCACCGCGCGGGTAAAATTGCTAATCATAATTTAAATTGCAAGTGTCTAATATATATTTCATGTGTTCATGGTGTTCAATTGGAACACGCAATAGTTCAAGTGTCTAAAAATAAAGTACCAACAAGTTTTAAGGAAGGGTTTAGTTATTAAGGTTTGCTTTGTTTTCTAACGTTATGCTATTGCCTATTAGCAAGGTATCGAGAGGATAGAAAAAAAGAAATTAAGTGCATGTTTGATCATATTTTTATTATTTTCAATAAAAATCACTCACAAAAATTAAAACTAACTCTATTTCTTATTCATGTTGGACACAATTTCCAAGTTTTTAATATAGTTTTTAACTTGGAAATAAATACTATATTTTTTTCAAATTTGACCATTTTATATCTAATCGTCCACAGAAAAATAAGAACTAGAGAAGAAAGATTTTGAAACTTTACTTCACAAAGAAATATCAAATGCAACACATGTTAATATACATGGAAGAAAACTCGTGTTTGATAATATGCGAAATAAATAAGTTGGATAATTAATACTCATCAATAACTCTATGTCACGACTCAAAATCAAGTCATGATGGTGCGCATTATAAGCCCTCATGTAGGCAAGCCAAAAACCCTAACAAGATAAAAGAGGGAGACATAAAATACTTTTAAAATGAAGGTACAGAAGCAGAAATAAATATAGAGAAGAGGGACATAGTAAAGAATTGTAAATATGATAAACAATATAGAAGACGAGGTTGAAGGGGGCCAAGAAACACAAACTAAACACAATAATCAATCTCCGGACCTGGTGACACTAGTACAGGAGCATCTACATACAGAAAGGTTATATTTACAAGTCTGTCTAATTCAAAATACAAAACTATAAATAGGTACAAAAGAAGGAAAAATAGCAAGCCTCTGGAAATGAAGAGCTCACCACAATCTGAATCTACGACAATCATGGGAGATCGACCGCTCTTTGAGAATGGCTCTTATTGAGAGTTGCATCAGAAAAAGATGCAGAAATATAGTATGAGTACCAAAATATTGGGTACTCAGTAGGTAACATAGGTCGACCAAGCTTAGAAAGATCAAATATATATAGACAAGCATGACAGTTCTAAACATTACAATGGAAAGGTTCTAAGTTACGATAACTAACTATCGAGAAAAGAGGGAAAACAACACAAGATAGTGAGAAGGAAACACTGAAGTACAAGACAGTCGTAACATACATACAACAACACACACAAATAGGATGATATGATGCAAGTGATGAATACAAGAAAGTAAAAGCATGGAAGAATCCTCGAGCCACCCGGAATGACACCTCAAACCCATCAACAACTGCAATGTAGTGAAATATAACTCGTATCTCAATCGACAGTCTGCCCAAAATAATACCTCAAGCTTATCAGTGTAAAAGTGGCCCAATATGCATACAAATTCATAAACCAAGTATTTTATCGTTTTATGTCATAAAAATTTTCATATAAACTATTCTCTTAATATAACCAGTGAACCTCCCCTTCACAGCTCAACATATGGGGAAAACTTAGTGAAAAATATTCCCATTCCTCAAATATAAAAGTCCCACGGTTTTTCAAGAATAAACAAATCAAATGCGAGTACCAAATGCATGATATCATACGAAGATATCATCCACCCAATCAAAATCAACACATCAAACAATCATTAGGGTAAAACCCGACACAACACAAACGTACTAACCAAGAAATCCAGCTAGTCCAAGCTCACAACCTTCGGCCCAACAATAAATAACATTAAAGAACTTAAAGGCTCAAAATATAACAACAAGCACACAATCTTTTCTAAACAAAGAAACACGCGGAAACCTAAGTTTCATGCCACCTAGAAGTATTTCTAAGGATACTAAATGACACCAGGATCAACCTAGACTAAAGTTTTCCGGCTAAAACCTAAGATAAGCAAAAAAACCTGGCATAAAGAGTCTAAGGATCATACAAACCTACGAAGTAATCCTAAAGTCTACCTAACGATAGAAACAACTCAATATATACATAAACTAGCCAACACAAGTCTAAAAAGATTTAAATCATAACCTAGTTCGAGGCTAAAACTGCACCCAAATCTCTACTCCAGAACTTTTACCTTCCATAGGGTCTCCAAACACTGACATGCTATCAAGAACATAGAGTACAAGTCAATACAGGAATAACGATACACATGAATTCATGACTATATTAAAAATATATCATCTCTTATATTTATAGAAAACTTTCATTTACATTACTTTAGATCTACTCACTGCAAGTATTTGATCATGAAGTTTCAAAATAAATTGAAATTGTATTTCAAATTTGGGAAATAGTTAATAAAGCATTCTAAGAAAACCTTTCATTTACAGTACTTTACATCTATAATGAAATTTCAATCTAAGTTGAAATTCCATTTCAAATTTGGGAAACAGATAATAAAGCTTGCGAAGAACACTTGAGAGGAAAAAATTGAAACTATTATACACATTAGGAAATGAACATATCAGAATAAATAAAAAAAGAAAAAATAGAAAATATAATAACGTAAGCAAATTAAACAATAGGTAATATAAGATCCAAGTATGTTGAGTTTTTATTCTAAGCCACATAAATATCATATATCATTAAACTTGCAGAAAGGAAATCAAAGATTTCATATTATAGAATTATAAAATTTTCTATGAATACAAGGAGATTAATAAAAGCAAACATCGCGAAGCTAGCAATGGAATGATCAGTCTAATCCTCCTCCTCCTGAGTAGCAGCAACAACAATGGCCTTTGAAGTGTTACTCTTTTTGTTTGGCAGAAAAATGTTGTGAATTCTTGGAATAACACCACCATTCGGAATGGTAACATATCTAAGAAATTGATTCAACTCTTTATCAAACCTAATAGCTAGCTGAATGTGCCTTGGAATGATCCGAGTCTTTTTTTTCATTCCTCGCTGCAATTCCAGCCAATTCAAGCACCTACAAACAATCACATATATGTAAAATTTAGTAATCACAAACCCTAGAAATTTGACATATCAAAAAAAGAGAGAGAGAAGGAACTTGAGAAATTCACCTCAGCTGCAAGGTACTCAAGCATAGCAGCAAGGAATACTGGTGCTCCGGCACCAACACGTTTGGCATACTTCCCGACTTTGAGGAATCGGGCAGTACGAGCCATTGGAAATTGGAGGCCAGTTTTTCTGCTACGAGATCTTCTTTTAGCATTTGAACCTAGATTTTTCCCTTTAGCGATCATTGATCTTTTTCACTACAAAAAAAAAGTTTTGCTTTTCGATCTATAGAAACAAGAGACAAATGAAGAGGAAGAATTGAATTGTTGTGTGTGTATATGAATTCCTAAAGCAATATGGCTTTGGTATTTATAGCCCACAGGAGTTATAACCCAGCCAATGAGAAGACAATCATGAGGATTGAACTTGTACGCCGTTGGATGAAAGAGCAAATCAACGGTGGATAAAGATGTTGACACATTTAATCAATTTCAAGGATTATAATAAGTTTATTTCCAAAAATAGAGTATTATGATGTTAAATGCAACTCCTGTTAATATGGATTGAAGAAAACTCGTGTTTGATAATATGCGAAATAAATAAGTTGGATAATTAATACTCATCAATAACTCTATGTCACGACTCAAAATCAAGTCATGATGGTGCGCATTATAAGCCTTCACATAGGCAAGCCAAAACCCTAACAAGCACGACTCAAAATCAAGTCATGATGGTGCGCATTATAAGCCCTCACGTAGGCAAGCCAAAACCCTAACAAGATAAAAGTAAAAGACATAAAATACTTTTAAAATGAAGGAACAGAAGCATAAATAAATATAAAGAATAGGGACATAGTATAGAATTGTAAATATGATAAACAATATAGAAAATGGGGGCAAAGGGGGCCAAGAAACACAAACTAAACACAATAATCAATCTCCGGACCTGGTGTCACTAGTACAGGAGCATCTACATACAAAAAGGTTATATTTACAAGTCTGTCTAATTCAAAATACAAAACTATAGAGAGGTACAAAAGAAGGAAAAATAGCAAGCCTCCGGACATGAAGAGCTCACCACAATCTGAATCTACGACGATCACGGGAGATCGACCGCTCTTTGAGAATGGCTCTTACTAAGAGCTGCGTCAGAAAAAGATGCAGAAATATAGTATGAGTACCAAAATATTCGGTACTCAGTAGGTAACATTGGTCGACCAAGCTTAGAAAGATCAAATATATATAGAGAAGCATGACAGTTCTAAACATTACAATGGAATGGTTCTAAGTTACGATAACCAACTATCGAGAAAAGAGGGAAAACAACACAAGATAGTGAGAAGGAAACACTCAAGTGCAAGACAGTCGAAACATACATACAACAACACAAACAAATAGGATGATGTGATGCAAGTGATGAATACAAGAAACTAGAAGCATGGAAGAATCCTCGAGCCACCCAGAATGACACCTCAGACTCATCAACAACTGCAATGTAGTGAAATATAACTCGTATCTCAATCGACAGTCTGCCCGAAATAATACCTCAAGCTTATCAGTGTAAAAGTGGCCCAATATGCATACAAATACATAAACCAAGTATTTTGTCGTTTTATGTCATAAAAACTTTCATATACACTCTTCTCTTAATATAAACAGTGAACCTCCCCTTCACAGCTCAATATATGGGGAAAACTTAGTGAAAACTGTTCCCATTCCTCAAATATAAAAGTCCCAAGGTTATTCAAGAATAAACAAATCAAATGCGCATACCAAATGCATGATATCATACCAAGATATCATCCACCCAATCAAAATCAACACATCAAACAATCATTAGGGTAAAACCCAACGCAACACAAACGTACTAACTAGCAAATCCAGCTAGTCCAAGCTCACAACCTTCGGCCCAACAATAAATAACATTAAAGAACTTAAAGTCTCAAAATATAACAACATGCACACAATCATTCTAAACAAAGAAACACGTGGAAACCTAAGTTTCATGCCACCTAGAAGTATTTCTAAGGATACTAAATGACTCCAGGATCAACCTAGACTAAAGTTTTCCGGCTAAAACCTAAGCCAAGCAAAAAAAATTGGCATAAAGAGTCTAAAGATCATACAAACCTACGACGTAATCCTAAAGTCTACCTAACGATAGAAACAACTCAATATATACATAAACTAGCCAAGACAAGTCTAAAAAGAGTAAAACCATAACCTAGTTCGAGGCGAAAACTGAACCCAAATCTCTACTCCAGAACTTTTACCTTCCATAGGGTCTCCAAACACTGACATGCTATCAAGAACATAAAGTACAAGTCAATACAGGAATAACGATACACATGAATTCATGACTATATTAAAAATATATCTTCTCTTATATTTATAGAAAAAAATTCATTTACATTACTTTAGATCTACTCACTACAAAAATGATCATGAAGTTTCAAAATAAATTGAAATTGTATTTCAAATTTGGGAAATAGTTAATAAAGCATTCTAAGAAAACCTTTCATTTACAGTACGTTACATCTATCATGAAATTTCAATTAAAGTGGAAATTCTATTTCAAACTTGGGAAACAGTTAATAAAGCTTGCTAAAAACACTTGAGAGGAAAAAATTGAAACTATTATACACATCAGGAAATGAACATATCAGAATAAATAAAAATAGAAAAAATAGATAATACAATAACGTAAGCAAATTAAACAATAGGTAATATAAGACCCAAGTATGGTAGGTTTTTATTCTAAGCCACATAAATATCAGCTATCATTAAACTTGTAGAAAGGAAATCAAAGATTTTATATAGAATAATAAAATTTTCTATGAATACAAGGAGATTAATAAAAGCAAACATCGCAATGCTAGCAATGGAATGATCAGTCTAATCCTCCTCCTCCTGAGCAGCAACAACAACAACGGCCTTCGAAGTGTTACTCTTGTTGTTAGGCAGGAAAATTTTGTGAATTCTTGGAATAACACCACCATTTGGAATGGTAACATATCTAAGAAATTGATTCAGCTCTTTATCAAACCTAATAGCTAGCTGAATGTGCCTTGGAATGATCCGAGTCTTTTTGTCATTCCTCGCTGCAATTCCAGCCAATTCAAGCACCTACAAACAATCACATATATGTAAAATTTAGTAATCACAAACCCTCGAAATTTGACATATCAAAAAAAGAGAGAGAGAAGGAACTTGAGAAATTCACCTCAGCTGCAAGGTACTCAAGCACAGCAGCAAGGAATATCAGTTCTCCGGCACCAACATGTTTGGCATAATTCCCGACTTTGAGGAATCGGGCAGTACGAGCCACTGGAAATTGGAGGCCAGCTTTTCTGCTACGAGATCTTCTTTTAGCATTTGAACCAAGATTTTTCCCTTTAGCGGTCATTGATCTTTTTCACTACAAAAAAAAATTGATTTTCGATCTATAGAAACAAGAGACAAATGAAGAGGAAGAATTGAACTGTTGTGTGTGTATGTGAATTCCTTAAGCAAATGGCTTTGGTATTTATAGCCCACAGGAGTTATAACCCAGCCAATGAGAAGACAATCATGAGGATTGAAATTGTACGCTGTTGGATGAAAGAGCAAATCAACGATGGATAAAGATGTTGACACATTTAATCAATTACAAGGATTATAATAAGTTTATTTCCAAAAATAGAGGATTATGATGTGTTTGTTTCCAAAGTAATAAGTATTATGATGTGTTTGTTACCAAAAAAAAAGGGATTGTGATGTCTTTAATATGTTGCCAAAAAAAAAGGGATTATGATGAGTTTGTTGCTCAAACAAGAGGGGGGGGGGGGGGGGGGGGGG
>JAJOOR010024382.1:0-17342 GCA_036250505.1 Solanum acaule | reverse complement strand
CCCCCCCCCCCCCCCCCCCCCCCCCCCCCCCCCCCCCCCCCCCCCCCCCCCGCCCCCCCCAGAGATGATAATAAGAAATACTACAAAAAAATTAAAGAACCTTACACACACACATATCAACCTAATTTAATAATTAGAAAAACAATTGGAGTTGTTAGATCGAAGTTTGGAACTCATTGGAAAGCTCTTCGATGTGGTCAAATACTTCCTCTAAATATTTTATTGACAAAAATATATCATTGGAGGGTTCAAAGTTATTTTTCTTTTCCTTAATTTTTATTAGTAATGTTGTGGGTTGAGAACTTTAAAGTTTCTAGTTTAAACTTCAGCAAAAACAAAAATACAATGCACTCTTTTCTCATAGGTCATAACTTTGGCAAAAAGAATTATTTGATACTTATTGCTAGTGGAAGATGGTACGAAATCTCGTGAAACTAATGAAGATGTATAAAAATTGACCCAAACATCACGATTATCCAGGAAAAAAATTACTACTACTCTTTTATTGCTCCAAAGTTTCTTATTTATTTAAGTTTGGTTTTGATTTAATCACTTGTTTTTTAGTATACAAAACTTGGTAAAACTTCAAAGTCATGAGTCACGAGACATTTTCATCTATAATAAATACTCGTCCCTCCTTTTTTAATTGTCATGATTTTCTTTTTTAGAGTCAAACGATAAGAATTTTGACTAACATTTTACGATATATTTTTTCATCATATTGATAGGCAAAAAATTACAATTTATAGTACTTTTCGTATAGTTTTTGAATATCGAATTTTTTTTGTTTAAAATATCGAATTAATATAATCTAATTTCACTTTGAAAATTAGTCAAATTGATTTTCGAAAATCGCAACATGACAATTAAAAATGGACAGAGGGAGTACATCTCAAAATTATTTAAGGAGTCGTTTGATTATCAAGATAAGCAATTTATCTAAATTTATCAAATTTAAATCAAACACATAATATTTTAATATTATATTATATAATACTAAAAATCTTGTTTTCAGTCCAATATATCAAATATCTAGTCCTAATAAAAATATATCCTTTAAATATTCTTATTATAACTATTTATTATCGTGTTACAGTTCCTACTTATTTTCAAACCAAAGGATCTTTTAAGTGTCCATCATCTAAACATTTTAAATTTAAATGAAGGTCAATGTCGAATTATTATTTGGAGTGAATGATTAATGCCTCTTTAGCTTTTTCTTTAAAGAAATAATTGATTTAATCTTCCCTCAAAATTCAATCTATGATTATTCCATAGATATTTTTTTGTATCTTCACCCACCTTTTATAACAGGATCAACAGTGATTCTCCACTTCTTTTTTTCATGTGCTAGAACTTTGTCTTTTTTTTGTTAAGAGTTATATGTCTCACCTTTTCAATCAATCGTGGAGACAGATTCAAAATTTAATTTTAATAAATTTAATTTATTAAGATTTTCAATACTAAATATATTACTGTTTTATAATATGTCCACGCCTATTAATTTTAATAATTCTTTTTATTTATAAATATTTATACTTAATTTTACATTAGAAGTTATTATTTCAGATGACTATATAGCTAGAAAAACTACATCCGTCACTGACCAATCGTACATATCAAACATTCACTGAAGATTTTTCTTGTCGAAAAAAATATTGTCCATTAATTTTATATGTCAATTCAACAAAATAATGAAATTATTGGTAGCTTTTTTGGGGGGTATAGATGAAAGTGACTCAAAGTTTAATTGCCCGGTCATTGAGTTAACAATTATTTTGGATGACCTAAGAAATTAAATAAAAAAATATTAAGAGCGTGGAATCGTTTTCCAACACAACTTGAATTTGTGGTTGTTGACTTGAATGGAAAATAAGTTTGTTTTGTGGTCATTTGATCATTTCCATTCAAAATGTTGAAGTTTCTAAAGAAAAAAGAAAAATTCTACTACCTTCGTTTTAATTCATGTGATATCGTTTAAATATTGAAAAATCAAAGGTTATAAATATTATGAATTGTTAATTATAATAACTAATAGTATTTACATCGTAATTTTCAGAGATGTAATTGATTCTAAGAGCTTATTCAAAAATGCGATATGGAGACACGACTTGAAATCAAATTAATCTGAAGTTGAAGTTCTATTTCGACATGCATTTTGAATTTCTTTATATTTCTTTCACACAAAACATGAACTCCAAAGTGAAAACTATATGAAAAAAATATATCAATTCCTATACTTTTTTTTTTTTTACCAAAATGAGCAGGACATATTTTTTTACCAAAAATGAGCAAGACATATTTTATAAATAAGATATCAGAATGTCTTAAGGTGAAACATTAATAAATCACACATATTTATATTTTTTTTATTATAAATATATATTATTTGATCACACATTTAAATATTAATTTAAAATCATAATTTCATATCACATATTCCGACGAAAGCTTAGTTGTGCCACTTGATATTTTTGTTTGGAGGGGGGTAGAAGTGGTCATACAATTATATCGTGTCAAAATAAAGATGAGAAGATAGGAAGAGGATCCTTTGAGAGGATTTAACAACTGTCTAATTTCACTACCCACCCACCCTGCTTGGTTGGAGGGGTTTTCAAGGCATTTGTATGTCACATCAACACAACTACCAATGCAATTTTTTCAAAAAAAAATATTTTTCATATCTTATAATATACGGGATAATACTCGCTCTCGATAATAATTTATATGACACATTTTTTTTTTAAATGTGTCAAGAAAAATGCACACTTCTTTATTTAGGAAATATTTAGTGATACTATTAATATTATAACAAGTTAAGAAAAAAATATCCACAAAAACATATCTTTTTACTTAAGAATTTATTTATTCTAAAAATAGTTTTTGAAATTTGTAAAATCTTCTCATGTTTTTAAAACTTAAGACCAGACAAATTCCATCATATAATTGGGACGAAACGAGTTTTATCTAATTGAACATAAATTTAAAATTTTAAAATAATTTATATAAATCATAAATACTTATTTGATTATAAATTATCTCATTAAAAATTAACGATTTAAAATTGATTATTTTATGTAATTAAAAAATAATTTTTAATAATAAATTGAACATTAAGACGATAAATTTAATTATATTTACTTTTAAATTATTAATAGTAAAGTAACTATTAGTTGATACTTGAAATCACATCCATCCACCATGAGCATTATCAGCATATTGCGTACGTAATTGATTTATAATAGTAGCGAAGAATCTCGAATATTTCCAAGTTTGTTACTTTTAAAACTTATCTTATTAAAATATTAATTAAAGAGTTAAGAATTAAAAATATATTTAAATTATTTTATTTTATTAATTTTATTATATCTGAACAATTGAAATTGTGAGCTTTTTCTACTTGAACTATCAACTAAAAATTAGCAAAAGACACGTAGATGTTGACTAGACCAAATACTTGTTTACAAATGCTTCTAGTTGTGATTGTCCATAAAACCTTTATCCACTGCACCTATATTACGATTCTATTTATTGCCATATAAATCTTCTTTAGAACTTTAAATTCTCCCCTTTTAAGTCAGAGATTTTGATGTCCACAACTAAGAAGATGATCGATGTTGTAGTTGAAATACATTAATAGAATTCTTAAACAAAAGAGAAAATGTAAAACCGTTTTTATAAATTAATTGATGTATATTTCACTAAATACTATATGATAGTTTAGAAAATTATATTTTCAATAATTCATATATGACACTCAAAAACTTAAAAGAATAATTTAAATGTATTTTTAACCTTTTTTAACTCTTAATTAAAATAAGCCAAGAGGAATTATTTTCATACTATTTCTTCAAAATAATTAGAAATATTTTTTCCTCATTTTGTCTGTTCCCTCGATGAATCTGCCTGCATTTTATTTTTTTAGATCCACGTACGTCGGCAAGAAAAATAAAAATAAAAATTTGACTCCATAAATAAAAATAAAATATCATCATGACCCTCCATTGGAACCTCAAGATTCAATCTCCACCGTTCGTTTTGTTATGGTAACCCTAGTAGAGAACAAAGAAGGAAAGATGCTACTGCAATAAAGACTCGTAGCCGCTTGTACTTTTCCTTATTTATTATGCTTTTTGCTATATCCGCTTGAAGTTCGATTAATTTAAAATTATCTCAAAAAAAATTACTTTAGTAATTAAAATGGTCTTTATCAAAGATACTTTATACTCAATATTTAAATTTGAGACATTTTATTAAAAATGAAATAGTATTTATCGCTTCACTAGAATCTTATATTTTAAAAGACAATTTATCTTTTTTGTCAATTAGTATATGGAGTTGTCTTTGGGTCGAGGTCTTTTAAAAATAATTTCTCTACCTTTATGAGATACTAAAAGGGTGTAAGTACATTTTTATCTTCCCCAATATTTAAATCATTATCAACAATATAAAAGTTCAAATAGAAAATCAATTGAGCTATAATAATTCTCCAAATATTTTTGTGTTCTATATTATTTTAATTTAAAATTACAAGATTCAAAGTCATATTTACTTTTTCCACTTCGAACTATGATCTCTTAGCCATCTACAAATGAATATTATAAAAATCTATAAAATAAGAATAAAATTATAAGTGACTTACAAAATTAATTTTTTTTTTCATAGTATGTTTAATTAAAATTAAATAAACAAATAAAAATGGTTGGATTACAAATTCTTTTTTACTGCACATGGAGAATGGTGAAGTCTATATGAAACTACTAGACACTAGTACATCTCTTTTAATTTACCTTGAAATTCGAGCCAAGAAAATATAAATAAAAGAAAAAATGTTTTGATTCTCAAATCTTTTGTCGGGAACTGGCTTTTAACCAGTTTTATACAATATTTATTTTATATATTTTTATTTTACTTTACTTTACTTTTAGTTTTACTGCTTAGTTCTGTCCATTAGCATGCATGTCACCTGTGTTTTTTCACTTTTTCTATTCAATATATTAAAAGAAAAATAAAAATACAGATATGCCTTCAAAAGTGTATCTCAATCTTAAATTACATGAGATGATAATTCAAATCCGCTTGATTGAGAAAATGATAGAAAAAATCGATCTTAGCTCATTTATAGGATGTTACCTGTTATATCGACTTAAATATTTTTACGAGCAATAAATAGTCCTCTTTTGTATTTTCATTACTTATGTTGCACCTTCTTTAAAAAAAAATTAATACAAAAATATATTTCTAATATAGTAGATTAGTAGTTAGAAATTTATAAAAAAAAAATTAAAAAAAATTTAATATTACTTAATAAATATTACTTGTTTGTTCCATGTACTTTTGTGTAGTGTACGTGTCGTAAGAATCTTTTAAAATTCAATCAATATTATAGCGTTTGATTGAGTACAAAATTTTAAATATAAGATTTTTTTTGTTACGTTTATTAAATTTATTTTATTAAAGTTATTTTGATACTAAATTTTAGTTAATTTTTTTCATACTAAATGCTAAGTAGGACTAAAAAAATACAATATATAACTTTTTTTGGGTACAAATTTATTTTAAAAAATGACACTTAGGATAGAGAGAGCTATGTAATACCTAAATGCATTTATTTATTCATTTTTAGAAAAGAAATAGGAGAAAGGGACAAAATTGTCTCAACAATTTGCTTATAATGTGAAAAAAGAAAGAGACAACAACTAGCCACAAGCCGAATACTCGTGAACTTAATAAAAGCCAACTCTTTACTACTCCATTCGTCTAGGTGAGGTAGTTTGATTCGATATAAAATTTATGGAAAAAAAGAAGATTTTTAAAATTTATGGTAAAATAGATATTTTATAGTTAAATTATTACTTATATAGAAATATGTCATTCTTTTTGTGACTGACTAAAAAGAGAAGTAAGTCACATAAATTGGAATAGAGGGAGTAACATTTTTTATTGTTTTAAATTTCTGCTCGCAATTAGATTTTTGTATTGAGATTCGATTAAAAAAATAGTTTGAAGGTAACATTCTCAATAAAAACAATTTCATTTTCAAAAGTTTGAATTTAAAACTTCTAAATAAAAGTGGAGATATCTTAATTATTTTATCATAATTTATGTTTATTACTAATGAGTTTTTCTATCACCATTTGCTTTTACACCATATTTGGATGATTGTATCTGTTATATTGTACTGTTTAATTAGTTTAAATACAATTTTTTAAATTGTTACTTAATTTTATTGTATCGTATCATTTAAATCATTATTAGGTAACGTCAAAAGTTCTTATTTTATGTAGCGACCAATTTGATGTGATCGCATCGTTACCTTAATATTTTATTATCATTTTATATTTATTTTGTCCTACCTTTTTCATAATAGTTCTACCTCATACCCTATTTTTATCTTAAATTTATCATTCAAATTTTTGATATATGACATTATCTACCACAAATAACAATACTACAATTTATTCATACATAATATTTATTGATACAATATATAACACAATGTAATTACGATACATTAATGGGTATCCTCCTAGTCCTATGTATTATCTCCACTAGATTGTTCGGTCTACCCATAGAATTTAAATTTGATTTAATTAATTCTACAAAAAAAAGAAGGATGACTATAAATTTTAGTAGTATTTGCTAAAATCAATTCAGATGAACTAATTAATTATATATTTATTTATTCATTACATCGTCACTGCTACTGGTCCCCACTTTTCTTGGTCCTCCCAATATATTTTTTTCTTTAATTAAATAAAAAAAATTCTGTCAGTAATCAGACATCTGAATATCTCTATCTCTTCTGTACCTTTGAATAATTACAACAAATTAAATTAAAATATTATTATCACTTTTCTTTCATTTCACCCATTTTGACCGGAACACACTTATTTTTTCCCTCTATAAATTCCTTCCCATACCCCTTCTCTCTCCTCATCCCTTCAACTTTCTTTCTCTAGAAAAAACTCTCTCAATATTATTTTAAAAAAGAAACAAAAATGGCTGAGTTAATTCAACCAATTAAACGTTTCAGAGAAGAAGAGCAAATACAAGTAACTGAAGAATGTAAACGTCACAAATCATCATATAATGATATCCTCTCAATCCTCGAAGAGGAAGAGGAGTACGGTTTAGAGTCTGACCCGGAGATTAAAATATCCGGGTCAGACATCTTTACCACGCTTCAGCAGGAGCTAGACCTCCTGCCGAGCGATAACAACAACGGATTTGGGTCCGACCCCGTAGAAGAAATTTCTAGTACGGGGTCGGGTAATTCCCAAATCCATTGTAATAGTTCTTCTATAGAAGATGATAGAAGTAGTGTTATTAGACACCTTCTAGAAGCTTCTGATGATGAACTTGGAATACCAAGTGGAGATGGAATCAACGGTTCAGATTTTCCGATTGTTGAAGAAAATGAAATCAACGGTGGAGATTTTCCGTTTGCTATATCAGATGGTTTATGGGAACTTGAAGATTTAGCTGCTAATTATTATTCTTTCTTACAATCTGAACTTTTTATGTAGTTTTTTTTTTTTTGTGGGTAGGATTAGATTGGAAGAAAAGGGAAATGTTTGGGGTGTAAAGTGAAAAAGAAAAAAGGTGAGGGTGAAAAAAAGAAAAAGTTGGAAGAGGATTTTTAGGTACTCTAATTTTGCCCCCACTCTTCTTTTGTATATTCCCAAAAGTACCCCTTGGATTAGAATATTAGTAGCATAATGTAGAAGGTAAAAAAGTGATTCGTTTATATTGAAGGTCTCTTTCCATTTCTACCCCTAACATTTTTCTTTTAGTCCTTTAATTCTAAGTGGTATGATTATAATTTTATGGTATTTTATTTGGTAAAGGTTAGAAATGGACCTATAATAATAAAATGGGAAAAAACTCGTGAAATATATTCGAACTTTGATCGAAATTACTGTTATGATATCGAACTTTGGAAATGACTTTTTATCCCTCTGCATTATTTAATAATGTATTTTAAAGATATATATGTGTTTACGTAGACATTATAAATATTGCATCATTATAAATAATAATGTGTCCACGTGGGCACATATATATTTTTAAAATATATTATTAAATCGTAATAGTAATTTCGGTTAAAATTAAAGTATTTTTCAGATTATTTTCCCTAATAAAAATAGAAAAAAGAAATAACCATTTGTTTGATTTTTGGATTAAAAATGTTTTTGTATATTGACTATTAAAATGCCGCACTAACATATATAGTGAAATTTTGTTAAGTGGGGTCTAGAGAGGATATGGTATACGTATACATTATCACTATCTTGTGGAGAGACTATGGTGTATGCATATGTTATCACTATCTTGTGGAAAGGATATAGTGTATGTATACATTATCACTATCTTATAGAGGTAAATGAACTCTTTGCGAAAGACCTATATTCAAGTGCATCAAACTCTAGTAAAAGAGAAAGAAAATAATGAAGAAAACATGATATATGACAATAGTTGATAAAGACAAGACAAGATAATACTTTACTCTTATTTAACTTCTTACCCTAATATCGTAATACGTGATCTCTATTCCTTATCTAGGTCATATTCTCATGAATATGAAGTCGTGTCATATCTTATATCTTATCTAAATACTTTCCTCAAATTCTTTTTTACCTATCTTTATCTTTCCTCATACTTCCTACAATGAGTTTCTCGCATTTTCTCGTGGGGTATCAGTATACCTCCTCTTCACTTGCTAAAATCATCTCAATCTCATTTTTCTCATCTTGTCTTTTCGAAACAACTAAAATGATGTTTTAGAAACGCTCTTGTCATAAGCATCAATAAAAACATCATATCCATAACCTTTAGAAATGGTAGGGTGTAGAAGTGACAAAATTACTTTATGAAATGATAACTTATAAAACTTGAACTTATTATTGAGTTATTTATTTATTAGTTAGTTCCATTAAATATTAATCATAAAATAGCAAGATAAAAAATAAATAAAGTAACAAATAGTAATGCACTTCAAAGAATAAATGGCTCTCCAATAATTGAATACTAACATTAAAAGAAAAAGAGGCAAAAAGAAGGCAAGCAACCCCCATCCTCCCTTCTTAGTTATTTACTAACTTTTTATACTAATATTTTAATCTTCACACCTTTGTAAGTAAGGTTACAACCTTAGCCAACTAACTTTATATCATGTTTTATTTAATTATTTTTTATTCCAATTTTTCTTCAATTAATCTCTACCTCTTCTAACTCTGGTTAAAGTCAATCTTTCGCACTAAACTATTTGTCTTATTTTTCTTATTTTAATCGCCATAAATCCATTTTATTCATTTTAAAAAGAATGTTTTGGTTTAACTTGACACGGAGTTTTAGAAAATAAAAAAAACTTTTGAATCTTGTGGTCCTAAATTAAAGTTATGTCAAATGTACTAAATTGCCCTTCAATCTTGTGGCTTTAAATATGTCACGTGGAAAGGTAAAATTAAAATATTACCAAAAAAAGAAAGATGTCATATTTTTAGAAACAGACTAAAAAGGAAAGGGGGTCATTCTTTTTTAATCGGAGGGTGTACTTTTTTATCTTGTCCTTCATTCGTAATCATATCTCTTTAAATATTACATTTGTACGCATAATATTTCATATGTTTATTTATGTACTCTTTTCATATGTGTTTTTAATCTTTCTCTTACAAGTTACAAACCCTTCTGCAGCGCATATGCACTAGATGTTACTTTTTATTACTTAATAAATTGTGGAAAATATTACTTTCTCTGTCTGTGATATGTTTTCCTTTTTAGGTCCATCTAAAAAGAATATTACCATATTATAATTAAAAATAATTTATTTTTAAAATTGTCTTTGTATTCTGAATGAATGATTTTTAGTAACACGAATATCTAAGAATTGTGTTAGACCACAAGTTATAAAGTCTTTTTTTTTTAATACACCATATCAAGTTAAAGGGTGCCGCCGCATAAAATGAGACTGAGAGAGTCCATTTTTGTCTCATTTTATGTCAAATCTTTTCCATTTTAGTTCGTCTAAAAAGAATGACATTTACTATAACTAGAGAAAATTAACTTTAAAAATTTATCTTCACCCTTAATGATAATTTTTAATAACACAGATATATAAAAATTATTCAACCTATAATTTTTTTTTTTTAAAAAATTCTTCTAAATTAATGTGTCAAATTAAAGGTGCCACATAAAATTAGACAATGGAGGTTTATAAAATGAATCATAATGGGTAATAGTAATAAATTACGTAATTAAGTATAATCTCTTCTAAATCGGTAATGATGATTAATGATATTTTTGGATCAAGTAAATGCAACTTTAATACTTTACCATTTTCCTTTATTGTTTTGTCTTAAGGTGAATCTCTTGAAATATTAGGTAAAACGATGTAATGGGAATGAGATGAAAGGTAATGCCCATTAGATATTTAAAGAGTCATATGTTTATTTTCTTTTTATATATAATGTGAGATAACTTAATATTGCGAAGGGGTTTGATCATGTTTTATTGTGATTTTTTTTTAAAAAATTGTTTTTTTTTGTTTTTTGTTTTTTTATTATTATGTTTGATTGTGAATACAAATTAGAGTTGTTTTATACTTTTTTAAAAAAGTAAAAACATATTTTGGTTTTTTTTTTTTTTTTGAAAATCGTGGGATTCAACTTCAAGTTAAATTTCGAATTTTGATAGCCAAACATGTTTTTCAGAATCCAAGTCCAATAAAAAAAAACAACAACAACTTGGCCAAACGTCTCCTCAAGTAAAAAATCCATGTCCAACTCTTGGTATAATTTGTAAATTTACATATTTTTAATCAAACAAAATATAATTTTAATCTAAACTTGATTCTTAATGGCTTAAATAAGGCACGCTATGAAGTTTTTACTATGAAAATCATGAGAAAATATTTTCAATTTTTTTGAGACGTTATATTTAGTTAAAAATTAGAAATTTTCTTAAGTAATAAAACCTTGATATATATTGGATGCATTAAGTTACAATCTAATGTTTAGAAAATTTTAATCTCATTCAAATCCGTCCAAATAATATTTGGTAGATTAATGAATTTTTCATTTATTAACTCAGTCTAATTCAATTCGTCAATTTGACACTACTATTTTGAGTTAATAGTGACAAGACGATGATGAACAAAAGAAATAAAAAGAACAAAGTGAAAGAAAAAGGAAAAAAAAAAGATGAAGGAATCGAATAAGAAAAAAGAAAAGGGATAAGAAAATAATAAAAACATTTTTTTTATTTAGATATATACGTGTTAGGTGCGTGTGTTGCACAACTCAACACCAATTTATGGGGGGGCCAATTTCATTTAATATCGTCTGTCTCGCTATATATTCGAATGTCCTATCCCCTTTTTGATACATCTTTTATGCATGTATTCAGATATTTGCTGATATATTTGAAAGGTCAATGATATATTCTAAATTCATAAATTATAAGAAATTTTTGTAATTTAGGAAGGACTGGGAAAATAATGTAATTAGTTTTTAACACTATAAAATTTATATAAATAATCCAAAATATAATAGGATGTGCTGACTGAATGAAATTGTTTTTTTCTTAATCAAATGTCTAGGATACAACTTTTAGATATGAAAAAATACTTAATATAGAGTGTTTTTCCTAAATGAAATCTTACACAACATAAATTTAAAATAATCAAGTTTTAATATAAATATCAAACATGAGAAAAAAAATATAATGGGACCAAACCACACATAATTATGAGAAAGCAAGTACAATTGGGAACCTTACGTGGTCCCCCTTTACATGTATGGTGGGTCTACTTGTACTCTTTGGATGATGCTGATGTTGCTATGTTATGTCTACCATCTTCTTTTTTTCCAAGAATTAATTTAAATAGTTGATCGTTCAATGATTAAACTAAAAATAATTGACAGAGCGTGGTATAATGGAGAGTTGTATGTTGTATTTGGGAAGGATGAATCGCACCTGAAAAAGGTTTATTGATTCTTTCCCAAATTGGTTAAGTTGTAGGTGTGGTAATTACTTTATGGACGAGGTTTAAGTTCAAGATGACTTAATTGCGTCAGGAGAAAAGAATAGAAGAAGCATCTGACTACTTCATGTATGCTTCACTAGGCTCGGGGGGATATAACTCAGTTGGTAAAGCTCCACTCTTGCAATGGAATTGTTGCGCTTACAAGTTGAATATCTAATTGTCCAGACGATAATACTAGTATTTTGTTTTTAAACTGATGACTCACTTTTTCTAAGTAATTGAAAAGAAACAGTAAATTTGATAAACAATTATGAAAAAAAATCAATAATTTTTGATTAATTATTTAATATTTCAATATTCATTAATTCAATTAACTTGATTAGTTTTGCTGAAACACCTCCCTAATCATTTTGGTAACTCAAACTCGATGTCTTTAAGGTTGAAGTGAAACTATTTACCACATAAGCAAGTAAGCAACTCCTTCT
The DNA here is from genome assembly GCA_036250505.1 of Solanum acaule. Classification (NCBI taxonomy): domain Eukaryota; kingdom Viridiplantae; phylum Streptophyta; class Magnoliopsida; order Solanales; family Solanaceae; genus Solanum; species Solanum acaule. The sequence goes on along the minus strand of JAJOOR010024382.1, from coordinate 4,871 downwards.
TGTCTGATCAACTTAAACTTGCATAAGATAAATGCATGAAAAAGAGTAGTATGTCCTAACCGATAACTTCTTTACTTGATCATATCTCGAACTTAAATTCTTCATATATTAATTACTATTCTTCGTAAAAAATTATATTAAATATACAAATTAATTTATTTTTTATACATATATATACACATACCTAATAAATTTATAATTTTTTTTTGCGATATTCTTGACTTTATCACTCTCACACAGAAGCAATGAAAAATATCAAATGGACTTGTTTTTTTTTTTTCCCCAAAACATGGAAAGATAGAGACATATACTATACTTATTAGGGAAATATCCTCTTATAGTAAGGAAAAATAGGGTAGGGTTCCGAAAATTAATTGAACCCATATGATATGTTGGGTTCTCTTTCAATTTTTAACTGTTCCCCAATAAAATTTATTAGTATTATTTTTTTATGGAAAAAAGAGTTTTTTGAATTGTTTTTAGATAAAAACAACTTGGGATTTTTTAAATAAAAAAAATAGAAAGATGTTAAGTACGAAGGAATGTAAACAAAAATGGCAACTAAAATAAATATTAAATCACGAGTTTCAAAAGATAATTTTTCTTATTTCAAATTTTGAGTTTAACCAAACACAATTATATAAATTGTGAGGGAAATAGGATGTCAAAACGTTTCATAAAATTGAGTGAACTTAATTGATTTTTAGAATTTTTTAAAGTATAATCCTAACGTTTTCAATATATATTTATAATTGTATCGAGAATTTAGCATATCTTAAATCTTAATAGTTCTATAACGGTTTAACATATCTACAAATTGATAACCAATAAGTTGAACCAATAAACTTCACAATCGAACCAAACCGACCAATATGCAATCTGAGTCTATCGGATTTTAACATTTTTAGTAGAGTTATTAGCAACATCTTTTATTCGTACTAAAGATTAATCTTTTTTATTAATATTAAAGTTGAGTTAAAAGTTTAAAAGTAGATATTTTGATTAAATCCAAATGACATGAACAATTTACACTAACTAATATTTTTGTGTTAAATAATATATAAAAAGTAAATTTAAATAAATGTAATTAAATTGAGATGAAATAACAAAATGAAATCTAAAACAAGTTAGATGAACTGTCTATGTATTTGGCCAAAGATTTCATCAACATTAACCAACATGGAACTTTAAATATGAAAAAAATCTTGTTGAAAGTATTATTTTTAAATGAACTTTTCAATTTGCAATTCAAATTCAATCAGAGCTTTAATATAACCTCCTAATAGAAAATGAAATATTAAACAAAAAGATATCAACATGAAACCCTACTTTTATGTGATATATTATCTTACACGTCATTGTGTGAAATGGGTAATAAATTTGTGAAGGAGAAATAAAGAAAATAATAAATAATATAAACTATATTATATATGATGTGAAAGGTACCTTTAATTAGAATCATATGCTATGGGCTATACCACTTTATTTTCCACCCTTTTCCACTATCTACACATTTTTAATTATTCTCCTCCTCCTGTTTTAATTTCCAAAAGTAGATTTTTTTTTTTGAAAAAAAAGAAGATATAAATATCCACGTTTTCCAATTTCTATACACAGAAAATCTAATTAATACAAAATAATGGAAAGATTGAATGCAAATTATGTAGAACATTTTTAGCCGTTCGAGTTAATTGATTTTGTGGACCACTATATCTTTTGAGGGGATTTTATGTCAAGAAATTTGGGAGATTTTTTATAGAGGGCGGATTAAGTAGGTTTGTAGAGTTTTAGATTGATAATTTTTGGAAAATAAAATGTGCATAATATTTTAGATGAATTTCACATCAGTAGGAGAGGGAAGTCGTGAAGAGCTTCTCAAAGCATAATTCAAATTTACTTTAACACATACTTTTGGTATTTGGTGTGGTGTAATTCGAAAGATAAATTTGTGTAGGTCAAGATAATAACAACAATAATTTATTTAGAGAAATTATATAAGTTGGATATGAGAAAGATAGTGTGTACGCGATTTTATTTCTATCTTATAAAGGTAAATAGATTATTTTCGTGATACCGTTGACTCAAGTAAAATATATTAAAACAAGTATGAGAGAAAAAATTATATTTGAAATTATGGAGAAAAAATAACAGCAATAACAAATAATATGATAACTAAAACAAAAAATATAACATGTAATCATAAAATTGAAGTATACGAAAATAGGAGAAAAACAATAAAAATATTAATTAAAAAAAATTAAACAACGCACAACTACTTATCAACTTACGTTCATGCAAACATAGACCGATATAAATAATACGTGTATGAATTTAAATTGTGATATATATTACTTATATAACTAATATGAAAATGACATATAAGAGATTTTTGTAGATTATTTCTTCTACCAAAATATAAATAATTACGTGTACGATTCCCTCTCTATTTTTCATGAAAAATAAGGGTAAATGAGTAGATAATGTTTTCTAGTAGAGGAAATTAGTCCATCATAATCCTTTGCAATTTAAATAATAAGAATAACTCTAGAAAGTTCTTTTATATTTTATTTGTAAAAATCTCTTACTTTAATGGTTGAAAAGGCAAACAAGTTCTACGAGTAATATTCGATATCGGATACGATGTCAAAAGGATTTGTCTTCTCCGTCTATTGCACACTCGTTTTCTTAGCTACTCATCTCTACCATTCAACACCCCTACCGCCCCACTCCACCTTCACCATTTATAATATTTTTCTGAATTATATATAATTTAATTTTTATGTATCGAATATAAAAAAATAAATTAAATTTTTACTTATTTTTCATGATTTTTTTCTTTCTTACTAAACACCCGTTAAAAAGAAAATTATATTCATGTAAGAATAAGGGGGAGGGGTGACCTGCTCCACTCTTAATCAGAAATTTCGAATTCGAGGCCCTAAATATGGAGAAAATTCTTTTGACACTTTTAAAATGGACCCTACAGTGTGTAATTCAGATTTAATCGAAGCTCTAAAACAGACATCAGACATTGGACGAAATTTCAAAAAACCAATAATTTAATGTAATTCGTTTAATTGATCTTGTGTTCTATCAATTCAATGTGAAAAAGGAAAGGTAAAGTTATGTATAAAGTTCCAAACATTCTTTTCTAGAGTTTATTTGTGTTTGGATTTGACAAGATAGATATCATCAACCATTGATATAGTGCAGCGGATTAAATTGCTCTTATTTTAATTTAAAGTTTTAAATTTGAACTTTGAGTACAAAAACTTTGTTTGTAGAACTTTTTGAATGAGTGGGTAGCGAGTTTGTAATGCCCTAAATTCGGTCGAGTTCACCTGATGGTTGGGACCTCCGTTCCTTTCGGAGTTTCTAATTTTAAAGTCTTCTTTTTCTTTACATAGTTAATAAATATATGACACAAATTTAAATTAGTCGATATTCAATATAGATGCCAGGAAAATGAAAAAAATTAGTTACAAATTAACCTTGAAAAAAATATCATAACATGGGCTGCTGCATAAGATATGACTCAGAAAATCAGTAGCCCCATAAAAATTAGGAAATATCTTTTTCAATTAGGAAATATCTCAAAATTGACCATTACTTAACTTCTTGTGGTGATAAAAAAAATGGAAAAAAATAGACAATTCCAAAATAATAGTTGAACCATAATTGTCAGTAAGAAAAAAAAAATTAGTCATTCTTATTGAATTGTGAATGATATCTCAAAATTGACCAATACTTGATTTCTTATTATTTTCTACTCAGTGTTTGATATCCATATTGAAGTCTGACTATATTTTTCACATTAGGGGTAAACTCCCCCTATCAAAAATTTATTCATACCTAAGGTTCAAATCCGGCCTCTGATTAAGAGAGGAACAAATCATGGTAATAGAAAATAGAAAATTTTAAAACAAGGGAATCTTAGGTCAGTTGGTTGGCTAACTGAACTCCCACATTATTGACGAGGATTCGATTTTCCCACGTCGTAATCCCCTCCTCATTTTCCTAACGCAATTTTTTTTTCTTTTATTTTAAAATGAGAATTTTAAAATTGCGATGAGACCATGATTTTCATTTGTTTGTCCGTGTTAGTCTGTTAGATGTTAGAAAATGGGAAAGATATTTTTAAAATGGGACAAGAAAAGTCATGCAAGTATTGCTGGGCATAAGGTATCAAAAATCGAATTATCAAATTAAATCGAAATTTTTAGTAATTTGGTATTTCGGTAATTGGGTATTCGGTATGTAATCGATAGTAAAATTTTAGAATTATGGTATTCGGATTTGGATTTGGTATGAGACATTAGTACCATTTGGTATTTGGCATTTCCTTCCTGAATACCGAATTATAATTTACTTAATGAAGATCATGTAATAACAAGTTCATTACTCATTAGTACAAGTTTCCAAAAGAAAGTTAAAGAATGAACATAAACAACACAAATACATGTTTTTTAGTTGTATCAATTTGTTTTTCTTGGTGTCTTCTTACGTATTGATCTTCTATTATATCGTGCCTACGCATAAAACAATAGGAATGATTGGAAAATAGTATTAACTTTGTAATACAATCAGCTACAACTTCAATACAGTATTACCAAATACCATACCAAATCGAAATTTAATTTACCGATTACCGAATTACCAAATTGAAATTTAATTTTTTTTATATTTGATATCTATTTTTAACTATCAATTACCAAATTATTGAATCTGAAATTTAACAATTCCGAATCAAATACCGAACACCCACCCTACGTACAAGATTTTGCATTCTTATAGAAAATTTGTAGAAAATGATAAAAATGTCCCTTTATCATTAGTATTTCCACCATTCAATTTTATTTATCCACAGCACG
>JAJOOR010024381.1:0-17907 GCA_036250505.1 Solanum acaule | reverse complement strand
CTAAGAGGACAAACTGTTAATTCGTGCACAATTACTTACTAACAAATTGCCTAATAAAAATTTAAGAATACGACGTTCGTCACTACATGCCGAACAAGAAAGAAGGCAAATAGATTGGCCATATACTTAGTATGACGTAGTGCAATATTAAATGCATATTGATATGTTGAAAGCCTAAAATATACATAAAATATAAAATATATCGTATATAGGGATCTCAGGACTTAACCTACACGTGCAACGCACGTGCAGTGAATCTAGTATATATATATATATATATATATATATATATTTCATAGTGACTAATTGATTTATTAAATATTCCTCATATTTAATCGTACATTATTAAAGGTAAAAATATGACTGGCCAGATTTAATTCCTTACTCAAAACTCAAAAGGTTTCTCATTTATTCATTTACCTTATGCTATTCAATTATTAGTTATAATAAGATTATGGAATATTAGGGCCCATAATATTCCAATTAGCCCCAAACACAAAACCTAAATAAAACACAATACTTATCCCTTCACATAAACCTTTTTTTAGGGTTTGCACACATCTGACTAATTTCATTACAATAAAAAACATATTATAATGAAACATCTTCGTCAATGCAATTTGTTTATTCATGAGGAAATCATAATCAACATACTGAATCGTTTGCCTTTGAAATCGCTAGCTAGGTTTAAATGTATATCCTATAATTGGCAAAAGTGCATTGCTGAAATTTATCGATGTCGTCTCGGTTTTCCTGAACCTTACTTGATCGGTTTCTTTTGCGTAGAGAAACGTTTGCGAAGTCGTTTCTTCTTCACATCGAAAGAATCGCCACTATTAATTGGTACTAATTTGGACAAATCAATCGATTTCATCGGTGAGAGAGTATATATTGTTGCTTCTTCCAATGGTTTTGTACTGTGCAATAGGCTTAGAAGTAGGCATAGGGTTTATTATGTTTATAATCCTGCCACAAGGCAGCGTTTGGATGTCCCTAAAACTCTAATTCGTATGAAAGATCCTTATGTTGGATTTACTTGTAAAGTAGATGAAGATCATGGCATTGTCTCGTTTACTATAGTTCGTTATGTAATTAGGAAACGTTATCAGTCTAGTATAACAATTGAAAGTTATTCTTCGGAGACTAATGTGTGGATTGCTAATAATGCCATTCATGATTTACTTTATCCATTGCAGCCTAGTAGGGATGAGAATTACTTATCATCGTGTTGTGTAATCGATGGAGTATTCTGTTGGATTGATAATTTTGGACAAGGGATGACTGTTTATGATAGTGTAAAAAAGTGTTTTTGGGGTTTGACATATCCTCAACCAGGGTGTATGATCTATCCAGGTTTTCATTTTCTTGGTTTATCAGGTGGAGAACTCTGTTTTGCATCGAAAGGTTTGACCATCCCTTGTTGGAGACTCAACAATTTTCCTAGTCGAGATGCAGAATGGGTTTGGAAGTATAATGTAGATGTTGTTACTATAATTGAGAAATGTGGAGAGGATTTTGGGCTTGGAGGAGGGAATGTTCAGAACATAGTTTTTCATCCTGTTTTTCCGGACATTTTGTACTTGCAAATAAATGGCAAGGTTATCTCTTATGACGTGAAAACGAGTACTGTAGAACTTGTCTATGATTTTGGAGAAGCTGGGCGGAAGACAAAACATTACAAATTGTTTTCCTATGAATGGCCTCAATGGCCGCGTCTCAAGTAGACCATCAACAGGTATTACATATTTATACTTGTTTAAATTTTTTCATTCGTGATGCAGGGTTTGCACTGTTTTCCATTGTACTTGTATGTTGTTTATTTTGTTTCAATTATCGCACTATTTTGTTGTTGCTCCCTTCTGGTAGACTTTGCACTGTTTCCTTGTGACTTACTATATTCGCTTCACTTTTTCCTTCTTCTTTGTATCTGGATTTCACTAAGTATGCTGTTGTTGTTTGCTATGAGCTTGAATTTGTGAGATAGTTTCTTGAAGTTTCTGCAGTTTCACAGAATCATATTTACCACGAATAATGAATGTAGTTCAATCGTGAGTTTCTCGAAATTTTATTGACAACACCAAATAATTCCATGTGGTGCAGCTTGTTTCTCTGAGTAATTCCATCAGCATTTGACCATTTTTGTTCCTAACTACATCACCAGCTCCTGTTCTGCCTTAGTTGGCCTGATTTTTTCGCATATTCTGCATGTAGAGATAGATTCTTACCATACTTCTTTCAGCATCTGGCTTTCCAGTTTCCAACATGTTATTACTGGGGTGATACGAAGCAAGAACATCCTACGAACTGTGTTCTTGCTTATTTACTTTGAACTTAGATATAGATAACTTCCTTTTAGACTTATAGTAGGAAGGGCATGAACCTTGTTGTACAAAAGAAGTTGCGTTGATATCGGGCCTTATCATGACATGTCTCTTCCTCTTACATGTTTACCACATTCTTTTCAATTGTTTGTCTCTAAAGGACTAGTTTCTGTTGTGATGAGACTATCCAAACACTTGCCAATTACGAACAACATCAATGTTGAACTAGAGGTCTTGTTGTAAGGATTGAGGTTCGCCCACATCCATGACTTCACTCCCCTTGACATATTTTCTAGATGCATAGGAAGTCATTAACAAGTTAGTCGATGACAACTTATGTTATGCTAATATCATTCGTGATTGCAGGTTCTTGTAATCAGGAATGCTTTATTACAGGGAACCGAACATGTTGAATTGGCAGATTGTTTGAACAAGTACAGATGCAGAAGAAATAGGAACTGTCTTCTTGTTCGCGTCCTTTTTCATGTTGATTATGATTTCTCACAGTATATCTGTGTGGCTGGCGCGATGGAATCATGTTCCCTATAATGATATTTCATTGTGAGTGTAATTACTTTCTTTAGGAGCCAAAATACAACAATTCTAGTTGTGGTGGCTTTATTTGAAACCTATAGATTATTAATAGTTGGTATTCTTCAACGTTGTTGCTAATTCCCTGCTACATTTTCCAGTTCATTGTTATTCACCTCTATTTTGTCCATCCCGCGCCCCTTTTCTTTGGAAAAATATATATGTTAAGTTGATTTCCTACGAAATCTTCCTCTAAAGAATTCAAATTTTAGATATGAACTCAAACACGGAGAAAATTAAGGGGATGCGTGGTTACATCAGGCCCATACTGGACCAAAGTTGGGCCATTTTTGGTTATAACAATGAACTAAGGGTCATTTTGCTTAATTTACTCAAATTTCATTATATCAGGCCATACTGAATCGAACCGAACTAATTTCAATTCAATATGCATCAGTGAAAAACTGAAATCCGAACAGATCATTTTAGTCATACTTTATTAAAGACAAAAGTATGATAGATCAGATTTCATTTACTCATTTGTGGAAAAACTTTCATTCAAAGGATTTCTCATTAACTTTGTAGATTATGTAATTAATATAGCCAATATATAGTACATTGTTGAAACGACTTTGCAAATGTTTCTCTATGCAAAAGAAACCAATTAGATAGGGTTCATGCCACTGGAACGACAACAGTAAATTTCAGCAATGTACTTACGCCAGTTCTTTGATATACTTCTAAACTTTGCTAGCGATTTTAAAGGCAAACGATTCAGTATGTTGGAGATGATTTCCTCACAAACAAACATTTTGCATTGATTTGATCAGCATAACTATGAAATATCGTTAAAGGGAACATGATTCTATCGCGCCAGCCACACAGATATACTGTTTGAGAAATCAAAATCAGCATGAACAGAACAAAAACTGTCCTACCACTTAGGCATTGCCAAAATGGCGCGAACAAACAGACAGTTCGTCTGCTTAAAACAGATAATGCAAAAACAAGGAGGAACTGTTAAAAACCATGATTTTACTTCCATCCATGCTGCTGCATCTATACAAACATGTTTTGTATCTTGTCATCGACTAACATGTTAATGACTTCCTGTGCATCTAGAGATATGTCAAGGGGAGTGAAGCCATGACAGTGTTCGAGCCTTGATCCTTGCAACAAGGCCTCTAGTTCAGCATTTACGTTGTTCATGTTTAGTACTCCCTCCGTTTCAATTACTTTGTTTTACTTCTCAACCACAGCCTTCGATACTGGTGTAAAGGCAGCAATATAAAACTTGTGTACTTTCTGAACTACAGTAGCAACATCTATAGCATACTTACTAACTCATACTGCATCTTGACTAGGAAAATTGCTGAGTACCCAAACAGTGATGGTTGTCTAACCATTCGATGCAAAAAAGAGTTCAATATACTGATATAACGGAATATTTTTTAGTAAATTAAACAAAAGAACCCTTTGTTCATTGTCCATTGAAAATCTTTGAAACTCCAATTTTAAAATTTGACATAGGGGAAACATGAATGAATAGTTTCGAGTCAAAAGAATCAAGATATAGAGAAGAGCTCATATATAAAATTTGAGTTGTTTAGTGGAAGATTTGAGCTGATTGAAGAGATTCGAAGTTCACATTTCAAAACTCGACATGCTGCCTGCAAACATGATTTGTTTCGAGTGAATAATATATCATCCTCCTGCACAGGAAACACTAAATATTTTGGATGAAAACCATCCTCCTATGTATGAACTCAAATCCAGTGATTTGTCAGTTGCACGGTTGTATAGTATGAGAAATCATAATCAGCATGAACACAACTGTCACGACCCAAAAAAACAAGGTCATGCTGGCACCTGTCCTAACCCATCAATAGCCTATCAGCGATAGGTAAGCAAACACGGAATAAAAGCAGATAAGTAGCGGAAGTATTAAAGTCATACTTTCATAAATCAACACAGAAATTCAAAAGAAAACAAATACAACCTGAAAAATCCAGTGACATGAGTATGAATACGAAATTAATACAACTGTCCGAAGGATAATGACAGGAAATAAACAAGATAGAGACATCCGGAAGCTGTAGAACAGCCAAGCAACTACATCTGGGAACTTCGATAAATTGCCAACTCAAAAGAGAGAATCACCTAGTGCTAGTACTGGTCTCAGAACCTGCACAACAGAGGTGCAGAAAGCAAAGGTGAGTACAAAAGAGCACGTGTACTCAGCAGCAATAACGACTGACCTTTAAGAAGCGATAGTGTCGGACATTTATACAACACTTAGTCACAAATAAACAAAATAAAACCTTTATATCAGACGGACTAGCAGCTAAAGACAACGTCAAATGTTCAAAATCTGAAACCAGCTACAATCAGAGATTTCTACAATAAGCTCAAACCATAGAACACCGGCTATTTAAGCCAACTCGACCAATAGAGATGAAAATAAGGCACTTTCATAAACACTTTATAGTGGCTCCATATCAGCAAAACTGCTTTTGTACAACAAGTGTCATTCCCATCCTACTATAGTCCATAAAAAAGTTCACGAAAAAGATACATATATCTAAGTTCAAAGTAAATATTAGTATTAGAAGTATTCATTGATCAAAATTTTCCTCATCATTTTCTCGTATGCATTGATCAAAATTTTATTTTTTGGAAATTGTTCTATTCCATTACAATTTAGGAAAAAACAAGAAGCAAACATAGGCTTGAATGCTTGAACCTTGTTCAAAAAGTATGACGATTTCCTTTTAAAGTGTAGGGGCAAATATGACCCTTTTTCGTTATTTTTTTCTTGAGGGTTAATGCAAGACCTTATCCTAGCAACTAAATGGAAACAAAGGGAGTTGTTTTGTGTTATATGTTACTTCTTCCATCCCAAAATAAGTGTTACTTTAGCTCATTTTGCACCCATTAAGAAAAATTATAAAATAGAAGGTATAGTTTTTTGTCTTAAATTCCTAATTAAGGTGACAATTGTTTACGAATATTTTTTTAGGTTAAAATAACACTTACTTGGTACGAATGGAGTACTAATTTTACTTATTATATGTAACAACAACATAACCAGTGTAGTCGCCACCTAAGCCTACTAATATGGAGCAACCTTGGCAGATTATTACTCCTACTAAGGGGAGAGTTGATGGTCAAAATGTGACAGGAGAAACTATTAGTACTAAATAAGCACCGGAAGTAGGGAATCCTAATGAGCTAGAATTATCTAATAACATTAATTTTGGGAAGAGTCCGAGAGGAAAATCTGGGGTACACCACTCACTCCACGACAAAGGATCGGAGGTGGTCTCCAAACTACCAAATGAATTGGCTATTTTGGAATGTGAGAGAGGTAAATAAACGACATAAACAGAGGAGATGAGGAATTTTCTGAAAATAAATCACGTCAAACTTGCTGGATTAGTCTAAACAAAAGTCAAGGAACTTATACTAGAAGTATATGACAAAGTATTGCTCCAAATTGGAAGATGGAAGGTAACTATCACAAAGCTATCAATGGTAGGGATCTGGATCATCTGGGACCCAACTTATATGAAGTAGAATGCATAAGAAAGGAAGCTCATTTGTCACAATGTCATGTGAAAGAAAGGCAAGGATCAATAGATTGTCTAAGGGTAAAATACTAGTAATCACAGTACACCTCTTTAGGAAGGACTGCAAGAGGTAGCTGTGGGAAATAACTTACCATGACTCAGTGATATGTTTCTTCCCCAAGATAGAATGTTACTTATGCTGAAATCAGAGACTATTCAGATTGTATTGCTAATCTAATATTATCTGAGTTTCAACAGAAAGGAGATTATGACACTTGGTGCAACAAATTGACACAATGAAACAGTAACCGCACTTGTATTAATAACCTTTAACTCAACTTACAAGTAGTAGATGTATTGAAGTCTCTAGAATCAGAAATTACAAGGTAAATTGCATAAGTAAAATAGCTAATGACAGAAGAAGAAGAAGGAGGTGAGGAACTTAGAAGGAATTGAGAGAGAAAGAGTGTCCACTCATAACAATCAAATAGCCTGTTGTGCAATGCTCCACTCATGTGCCTACTGTTTTGCCAATTTTACCCTTCTTCACGTGAACTTCCCCATTCCAAAACATAATCCCCAAGTCTTAGGAGGAATGACCTTTCTAGAAGTCCTACATGGCAGTCCCATGTGCTCATCCTGAGTGGCGTCCTAGTCAATGATATTCTCATTCACAACTTTACTCCATCCCTGGAAAGCAACCTTGTCCTCAAGGTTGGACTCAACGAGATCCTCTGTAGTAGGAACACTCAGATGCAAAGGTGTCACATGTTGATCTGAAGTGCCAACACAATGCTTCAACATAGAAATATGGAAAATAGAACGGATTTTTGCAGATTCAGGAAGTTCCAAGCGATAAGTGACGGGGCCAATGCTTTTTAACACCTGATAGGGCCCAAAATAACGCCTCCCAAGTTTATGATCTCGCTGCAAGCGTAGAGTATTCTGTCTGAATGGTTTAAGTTTGACATACACCCAATCACCCACTTCAAGGAAGGTATCAGTCCTAGACTTATCAGCACAACGCTTCATGCGGTTCTGAGCCTTCAATAAATTGTGTTTGAGGATGTGCAAGACTTCATTGTGCTGCAGCAGATAGGACTCAACCAGTTCGTTTGCAGTACTCCCGAAAATGTACCGAGTAACAGTAGGAGGTTCACGGCCATAGAGAGACTAAAAAGGAGTCATACCGTCTGAAGTTTGAAACAAAGTATTGCACCAAAATTCCGACCATGGAAGCATAGCAATCCACTGGGAAGGCACAGTATTATCAAAGGCGTGCTTTAAGCGCGCTTAAGCCCTGAAGCGAGGCTCAAAACATGTTGAGCGCTTCGCCTCGCTTTATGTGCACTTCAGTGTCGTCATCAAGGTTCTAAGGCAAACTTTTCCTTGACAATGAGCCGCTTATGAAGAAGTGACACTAAGCAATTGATATTTCACTTTATCATAAAAAAAATTTAATTTTTTTGGTCATAAATGTGTCATTCATGTTTATAATTATTAGTCTTGGACTAAACATATATATTTGTATTTTTTTCTCCCTTTGCGCCTATTTTCATTAAAGCCTACACTTTATTTGCGCTTAAAGCCCCCACGGACTTCAGAGCTTTTTTGTGCTTTTCGCCTTTGATAACACTGAAGGCACCTCAGCGACGTAACAACGCAAATATTCATTTGTTAAGAGCCTCAGATTGTCCATCTGTTTGAGGATGATAGGCTGCACTCATTAACCTTTTATTTTATTAGCCTAATATATTAGGCTAATGGTCAGGATTTTACTTAAGTCATGATAACTTCTATAGCATTTGAACTCACTTGAAGGCTGCCTACCACAATACATTAGCTTTTAGGCTCTAGTCACTAACACTAAGCAACTATATATATATTTAACTTCAAAGTAGATCGAATACTAAATAAGTAGATGTTAGTAATACCTGGCTACAGAAGACGCGGCCATTGAGGCCACTCATAGGAAAACAATTTGTAGCATTTTGTCTTCCGCCAAGCTTCTCCAAAATCATACACAAGTTCTGTCTTACGAGTTTTCACGTCATAAGAAATAACCTTGCCTTTTATTTGCAAATACAAGATGTGTGGAAGAGCAGGATGAAAAACCATGTTCTGAACCTTAGCAATACCGTCTCCAACTCCAAAATACTTGGGATATTTTTTAATTACAGTAGCAACATTTATAACATACTTAATAACCCATTCAGCATTATCTCGGCTAGGAAAATTGTTGAGTCGCCAACAAGTGATGGTTGTTGTCCAACGATTCGATGCAAAACAGAGCTCCCCGCCTGATAATCCAAGACAACAACTACGGGGATAATAGAAAACCAAGTTTTCAGGTAATTCCAAAGCCCAAAAACACTTGTTTACACTATCATAAATAGTGATCAATGTATAATTAAGCCAAAAGAAGATTCCATCAACTACACCAGCAGATGATAACGAAGTCCCATCCAAAGAAGGATACAATGCATGAGGTACATCAACAATTAGCTTATAATCAGTCCACACATTAATCTCTGAAGAGAAACTTTCAATTGTTATACTAGACTGATAGGGTTAAGGACCAAATTGATCACAATTTATGATACATAAAGGATCATTTCCATCAAGTCCATACATTAAGGACCAAATGGAATCAATGCCATACATTAAGGACCATTTTGATCATTTTCTCTATTATGTAACTAATGTTACTGGAGTTAGGGTTTTTATCTTTATAAAATTATTCAATCAAATTTTACATTTTAAAAAAATAAACAACTTTACGTTTTGAATAGGACAATAAACTATCTTAATTTTTTTATTAATAACTAAAAATGAATTGGATTACTGCATATATTTTTAAATTAGTTAGCTAGTGAGAACTTCTATCTAATTTAATACCAATTTATATGATTCAATTTCCTGTTTAAAAAAGAATGACACTTTATTAATATACATCACTCACTCCATTTGCTATTATCCCCACAGTTGGATTTTCCTTCCCCCTTGGATTTGCCAATTTTTGCAATGATAGCATGGGTCTGAACTAGATCAAAATCATTCTCAACGTGTTCATAAGAAGTAATCTCATTTTTCTTATTGGATCCAAATAAAGACCAAAAATCTTGAACGACCGATCCAATAGAACAACTCAAAAGATAAATTAGTATCGTTAATCTCTTCATGCTCATTCCAAGCTCGAAGTACAATTTTATCTTACCATTGCATTTAACAGTTAGTAAACATAGGAAAGATTTATATAATAAACAATACACTAGTGCAAAAAATCTTCTACTATTCTTTTGACATAAAACAACCTTTTGAAGAGAATTTGCACAAGCATGGTCTTAGGTGCCCAAATATGTAGCTTGTCTAGAAGCTTAAAATCACAACAATGAAATCGCAAATGATGCTCAATAATTACAATTGTAATATTAAGCATCTCTTAGAAGCTCTATGTTACTCAGACTCTTCAAAAATATATCTAGATAAGTGTCAATAACATAGCTCACAAACTCTACAAAAAGATGTCTCCGACTATGTGTCAAACACCGAGTGTGACAAAAATTTTGAGAGTCCAAGCAACACAGCTTAAAAGTAGGAAAACCCATGGCGTGTACTTCTGTCATGAACTTAGAAAATATATCAACCAGGCGAAACGACAGTGTTCCATAACTGAGATAAAGCCATGGCATGCCAAATAACTTTGGAAGATAACAATCTCACATAGTGAAGGAAAAGTGAAACATCAGGTGACATGTCTTAATAGTTTACATTAGGAAAAAGCCTAGAAAGACCATAGACAATTCAAATTACACAGGTTCTATCAAACATCGTTTCCATGAAGACATAGCGAGTTCTAAAATCTGCAACACATTGTGTAGTTCCTTCATGAAACCTAGTCGATGCAGCAGCCAGTTATTACCATGAACCCTCAGCACCAACAGTTGGATTCTGGAAAGCAGAGAAGTTCCAGAAAGTCTTCAATGAGTACGGCTGAGAAATTGTTACTCCCTCTTCTGTGATTTTTGCAATCTGCAAGTCCGAGAAACATCAGAATAAAATCACAAAGAAAGAGCAGACAAATCTCACAATTCTATTATCTAAAATGAGCTTGATGATGAATTCTGTATCAGAAAGGCAATCTATACATCCAATCATCCCGTTCACCTCCAAATGCAAAGTTTGCAGCAAGTTTCTGTTTAAACTTTCCCAACCAACAACCTTACCGTTATTTTTTCCCTATTTCAAGCTTAAGTGTAAAAACAAGAAATCAACCTTCAGTCAACCACAATAGATATCTACATGGAGCAAATCTAGGAAGCAAATGCTATGAGCTTTGAAGATCAAAGTATGAGCTCTTCTGCTTCCACTAGAGCACACTAAACCTGTCTTATTGTTCATATCTAGTAGAGAAGTACCTCAAAAAATTAAAAAGGATGATTGGTGCCAGAAATAAATAGTGGTAGATTTTTATTTTTATTCTAGAAAAGGAAAACAGTGATAGATTATGAAAATACAGAATCAGACTATAGTCTTGGTACTTGCGGGGATGACAACAGATGCAAAATTCAGAGCTTTAGACCCACAATTAAAACTATTAAGTACCAGGAAACTCATAAACTACAGGTTTGACGAAAGAAGCTCAGGGAACACATCTTGGCAAGTTAGAGGTATCATTCTGATTTGTTCTTAAGCACTGACTTTCTACCCAAACCCCAGAAGGACTGTACCTGAAGCTTGTTGACTGCAGATCTGTCTCGATACAAAAGCACACGCATACATTTCTCCAATAACTTAACGCCTTCTTCATAACTCAGGTTTTCATGCCATTCGTCACGGAGAATGGGCCTTGCAAGGTGATTCCCAAATCCAGTAGCCACATGGTTGTCCTCGTAATGCACACCAATCATACTAACCTAAGGAATAAAAGAAAAAAACACAAACATTATCAGTAGGGATGCAATTGAGACGAAGTGTATAAAATTAAGCAAGACAATGTATTGTGTTTTACTGTTCCAAGATACTTCTGTCCATTTTTCACTCCACCAAGAACAAGTGAATTCCAAAGTGGGTTGAACTTGTTGCGACGATTATACATCACACGTGTTAGGTAGTTATGCACTTCTTTGGGACCCAAGGAGTTTCCATCATCCCACATGTTGTCATACAGGCTGCATTTATGAAGAATTGAATACCAGAAGTCACTAAGTAATTTCCAACAGACACAGATAGGCGGAACTGTTGCCCATCAAAACTTATATAAACAATAACAATAAACAAGAATAACAGGGAGAAGTCCTCAGAAGGACAGACGTACATAAGCTCATCAAGGTACTTCATTATCTCCTGAAAATCACTTATTTCACCACTTGCACCAAGAAGGGAGTGCTTTCCCACTGGCTTTAATCGCTCCACACTCTTGTAACGTATCGTTGAACCATAGGAACCTGTAAACGGAAAAAACAGAAGATGACAACACATACTACATTATGTATCGGAGGGTGCATTTAACATCAGATAATATAAAAATGTGAAAAGAGAATGTTGTTAGGAGATCTTTCAATTCTCTATCCCTTTTCCCTAGTGATGAAACCATGTAATATACTTTTTTGAAAAAAGAGAAGCACTAATTGGGACCAAATCTATGATATAAAAGCTAACCTCCCATGTCAGCTGCCAAGAGAATACCATCTTTGTACTTGATGCCGACAACTGATGTCCCAGTCACATATGGATACCTATTGAGAACAGTACAAGTTAAAATTGCAAACATCTAGAGCACAGTAAGTAAAGAGTTATAAAGGAAAGTTACATAAATACAATCTCAATGCACGAGTGAGCATATATCCATAAGGTTAAAATTTGCTGCATGACATAACTGGTACTCTTACACCTAACTACGTCTCCCATGCATGCAAAGGATATGGTATATACAAAGAGCTGCACATCCCTTCCAACAGGCAGATACTCTCTCATTCAATAATTTTAATCTGTTATACGACTCTACTTCTCACTACAACAATAATAACAACAACATCCCCAGTGTAGTCCCGTAAGTGGGGTCTGGAGAGGATAGAATGTACGAAGACGTTGCCCCTACCTTTGTGGGGTTGAGAGGTTGCTTCCGATAGACCCTCGTCCTCCTCACTAAAGGATTTTAATACCTAGCTCATCCTCTGTAATGTTTTTGTTTTCACTTTTTGGCGTATATGAAGATTAAGTCCAATAACTTAAAAGCATAAGCAGCTACAACATCCCAGTGAAATCCCACCGGTAAGAACATAAGCAGCAGAAACAGATAAATACAGTTTGCAAATTCCTTTCTGGACCAGATATATTAGCAAATTTATTTCAAGCCCAGATGTATTTGCAAATTCCTTTGTGGCCCGGATGTATCCTAGGAAGCAAAATCCATCAAGAGCCACACAAGATGTGATCTCAACTTAACCCCGCACCTCATTCCTTCTACTCAGAAAACAAAATTACAGGTTCATAATACCATAAACCACAAAGACTGAGAACTCCGGTAAAGATCATAAATCAATCTTTTGGCATGGCAGAAATGTTCCAGAAAAATGTTGATGTTGTTTTTCTGAAATAAACTATTTTCAGCTAAAAGGGAAATAGATGTTACTTATGAGCATAAGTCATTTTCCTTTATAAGTATCTAAACTCTTACTATCATCACTTGGCTCAACTAATACTTAAACATTGTTGTCAATCTTAAATACTTAAAGAGTATCACTAGAAAATATCTGTATACACATATTCTTCCATCTTGTATTACTACCATATGTCACATACTTACACACCTAACCAAACACCGGCAAACGATCCAAAACATATTTTTTCACTAAAAGAAACTTATTTTCTAGTGAAAACATATTTCTACCTAGAACATTTTCCTCCATATTCAATGCTCTTCACCAGCACCTTCATATACATAGGTACATCTAGGATTAGATGCTTATGGAATCTGGATAGTAACCCTTTTGTGTTACTGCATCCTAAATTAATAATGTCTACATATTAAACAGGTTTTTTTAAGACAAGCCCAAGGTCTGGAAACTTTGGACAAAAGCTATTGGATTATGCAAAACTCGTACCTTCTACTCTACCCCCACCTCTGTAAATGTTTATAAAACAACCAAATGTGCCTAAAGGCATCCCCACCACACAAATGAAAGTTCAAAAAACTCCGCCTGAAAAGCATTACTTTTGCTGGTAACTCTTGCAGTAAAAAAATTCTTAAACATACATATCAACAAAGAAATAACTTAAGCCTAGCTAATAGCACCAAGAAAAACACTCAACAACAACATACCCAATGTAATCCCAAAAGTTGAGACTGGGAAGGATAGTGTGTACGTAGACCTTACCACTGCCTTGGGAGGCAGAGAGGTTTCCTACAGACCCTTGGCTCAGAAGAACTAAGAAAAACACCCAAAAAATACCTTTTTTTCTCTTTGGGGAAATTGGGGAGGAGATTACAATGTGGTAAATCCAACCTTACCAACTAGGTGAAAGTTCAGGTAGCAAACCAACCGACCAATTGATCTACTAAAACTATGTCCTTCTAATTCTTTGTAAAATAAGAACAAAACCCTATTCCGTAAAACATCAAACACACTGCAAATCAGATCTGTAAAATCTCATAAAACGCAAAGAGTGAAAGAGAGTACATACTGTGTTCTCTGAATATCAGATTCGGGACTCATTAAGCTACTTTTAGCCGGAGATGAATCCATCACCTGCAAACATCATCATTTACACACAAAAATTACAAACAATTCAACGAATTTCTTCGATTAAACGCGGGATAACACAAAAAACTTACATTCATCGTCGGAAATCGGAATAGTTGATCTTCGATCGGAGAAAAAATAGCAGAGTTACAACACTGATCGGAGTTTTGTTTGTGCACGTTTCCCTTTGCACAAGAAAAGTTGGGGTTTGGGCTGAAAGTGAAATGGGCCTCCGTTTTCGGGACTTTCACATTTACGATTTGCACTAGATAGCCAGTTTAAGGATGTCATTTAAAATCTACTCAACTTTATCTGAGTATTTAAATTTTAACCCAATAGAGAAATTAAAACTTCATACATTGCTTCCACTTTCTATATTTTTCTATGTAGATGGATTACATTTGAACCAATGCATAAGATGTGATGGGAAGTTTCTAGCTATTGGTAATTCTAGTTCTAGTTATGAGATCTGTTTTTTTTTACTATAGATGATATTCTAAAAAAGATTTAATGAATTGGGTCTTTTTATGTTTTTTATAAAATGATGTAGTAATTTTTTTTTGTTTTTATGCTTAGAAATTAACAAAGGTGGAGTAGAAGTATAAGGATAAAATTAAAACTTTATTCATCTTGATATAAAGTTAAATGTTGGATTGAAAATGTCAAACGTTACTTTCACAAGTTTTAATTTTGGTAGTTGGTAAAGTTTAATTTCAAGCATTTGGGGTTTAAATTCAAGTTTCATAACTTTGGAATTCAACTTCAAACATTTGGGGGCGAAAGTTAAATTTATGAAAAAATGAGATTCATAAAATGTTTGGTGTGGGAAGTCAAACCTGCAAATTTAGTTATGTAGATTTTATGGATTAGACGTGTTTTTTTACAATTAAGTTCATATATCTTTGTTAGTTTTCTCAAAACAACATAAATAATTTGTATTTGCATATAACACCATGTTTGTTTATTCTCCATGCTTCTAACCACAAAAATATGTCATTAATTCAACTTCTTGAAAGTCTTTGCAAGACTTTTTTTCATACCATAAAAGTCTTTGTATCGAATTTCACAAGTGATAATAGCAATAAATTGCCTCAAATCAAAACTAACATGCATGTATCATGTATCCTTTATTTCACGTATTTCAAATTCAAAATAGTTGAATAATAAATCTAGTATATTATTTGTGTGTTTTCACTCTCTCCAATTAGGGATGACAATGGAACGAAGTGGATGCAAGACGAGGCACGCGAATTTTAAGTTATATGTGGCGGGTGAAAGTTGAAGATTATGCAGGGCGGGACACGGGTCTATACGAATTTTACATAAATTTAAATAGAAGCTAAAAAAATGTAACTCTAATTATATATAAATATTGAATGTTACTATTATGGATATAGTTGAAATATAAACCATATTCCGTGTTTATAAATTATAAAACGTAGCTATGAGATTTGATGACTATTATGATCAAATTATTCAAATCGCATAATTTATAATATTTTTTATCCTTTACACTTTTTTCTTTCATTAGAGTGGTGCACTAGTAGAATAATTGTGTGTTGATGCACCAACTATTATGTAACACCCCAGAAAAAAATTTGAACTAAGACTCGAACCGTTCTTCGTAGTGAGTGAGATTTTACCAAGGAATTTAAAATTTCTTAAGTTTTAAGGTCACTAGATGTAGCACCTTGAGTTCCAAAAAGAATTAAATTGGAAATAGCAAAATCTGAAATTTTGCAAGTTAAACTAAGTATGAGTTTTGGGTTGACTTCAAACAGCCATAAATCCTAGCTCAAGATGATTTAGGTGTGATACCAGATACCGTAGGAAAGAAATTTGAATTATCTTTCCAACGCCGCTGAGTTTGCTGAGTTTCGAGGCCGGATGAGTGAGATATGACCTTTTGAAGTTAGGTTGTCCAGTTAAGGAAAGTTAGCCGAAAATAGTGAGGGGTATTTTGGTCTTTTCCTTACCCAATCAGATTTAATTAATTTTTAGTAATATTTTAGGGGTCTAATCTGATTAGGTTCAGTTTTATAATCCTAGTTTACGCCTAGGGTTTTAGTTGAGAGTTCAAGAAGAGAAAGAGGAGAGGATCAAGCGTTCGTTGAGATTCTTGAGAATTGTTGCGGATTGTCGCCATGGATTTGATCCCTAAGAGGTATGTAAGATTCCATAGTGTTGGGTTAGTTCACCCACACATCAATCATGTTATTTTCAGCGAAATTTCATTCTTGAAGTTGAAAGATTAGAGTTCTTGATGAGTTCTTGATAGGTGTTCTTGAAGTTCATTCTAAATCTTGTTGTGTTGGGGTTTTGATGATTTCTTGAGATGAAATTTAGTAATTTGAGTGTTGTTTTGAGTATATTAGAGTCTACCTATGTTAAGTAATCGAATCCAAGTGATTGGGGAAGAAACCGTTCAATTCTAGGCAAGTTAGGATGAGAAAATGAGCAAGGAAAATTCGTCGAATTTTCTGGGTTGGGGCCTGGCGCGATGCGCCCCAAACCCTTCTCTGAAGTTTAAGGGCTAGCTCCCCGCGCCACCCATAGTGCCAGGGTCGGTTGCTCCGTTTGAGTTCGTTTAAAGTGCGTCTTCACTCCTTTTCAACTCTAACTACTCTAAGCTACTTCTAAACACCTAGAAATCACTCATAACATGATCATAACCTTAAATTCATAATTCAAATTCAAGGTAGAGCTAAGAGTTAAGTTCTGAAAGTTCTTTCGAACATTCTAAAAAAGTCCATTTGAGTCCTTTTGTGGAGTCTTCTACAACTTCTAGTAACTTGTTTCAAGACTCGAGTAAGTGAGCATGAGAGTGAGGAGAATGCATTCATGAGTCTACACTATCATCTATATCCTTCATATCATGAACCATAACTCTTGAATTCATAATTCACATTCAAGATAGAGTTAAGAGTAAAGTTCAAGAAAGCCTTTGAGTTCGATTGTGAACCCTTTGAGATCAACTATTGATTTGAACTAAGTTTTGAGGAAGTAAGTAAGAGAATGAGAAGAGTCGTATACATGAGTTCCTTATTGACATTTTGACCCTTGAGTCGGGTAGTTCATGCCCAAAACTTCCGCATGAACTTCATCAGTTGAGTACTTTTGAGAGGAGTAGTATTTTCAAGTTCTAAGTCTTGAGTTTTGAGTTTCTTTTCCCCTCTGAGATTATAGTTCTAATCATGAGACTATTACATGTTACCCATAAAGTCCTTGAGTTGAATTGTTCATGCCCATAATTCTGCATGAACTCTATAAGTCGAACAATCTTGAGATGAGAAGTATATTTGAGTCCTTCAGTTGAGTTGTTCATGCTCATAATTCCGCATGAACCCTCTGAGTTGAGCATTCTTGAAATGAGTAGTATCATTGAAGTTCTTGAGTTCCAAGTATTGAGTTCTATCTTTGGTTATTGAAAACCTTGCATTGAGTCGTTCACGTCCATAAATCGGCATGAACCATATTTTAAGAAGTCTTTTACAAATGTTTAAACTTTGTTTTACGACTTAAGCTTTGAAGTTGAGTAAAGAGTAAGAGTAAAGTTCACTTTCTTTAAAATGATATATGGGAACTAAGTATTCCCAAGAGTAAATGTTTTCACATTTAAGATGAGAGGAAACTGAGATTTCCGAAAGAGTTTTGAGCAAGAAAGGGAACATCGATTCCAAGAGAGCTTTTAAGCTAAGTTTTGAGTAATTATCTCAAACCAAAGAAAGAAGTTGTTTTAAA
>JAJOOR010024380.1:0-12353 GCA_036250505.1 Solanum acaule | reverse complement strand
TGGAAGTAATTTGACTAATTGAATATAATTGTTGGTTAAAGTAAAGTCTAAACCATTTTCCTCGTGGGATTGACCCCAACCTACAAGTTGGGTTCTTTACTTGATAACGATCGCTTATGTTTCTTTAGGGAGGCGGAATTTGAGCGTATCAAATTTTGGCGCCGCTGCCGGGGAAATTTCGCTTTTAGATTTATTTTAACTATATTATTGAACGTTAGTCAAATATTTCCTAATTTTACTTTTTTCTTTTTGTTTTTGTCTCTCTCAGGTTCTGACTCTAGTGTATGCCAAGAACACGGAGCCAGAGCGAACCACTTACTCCGTACGATCTAGAGTTGAACCGAACTTTGTGAAGAATGAACAATCAAGAAATTCCAGTTAATTCTATCGGAGTAAATCTTGGTTATGCAGTTGAGTTACAACAACCAAGAGTAGATGGTGGGGAAAATTGAGGTCTAGCAGAAAATCAATTGGGAGATGCAGTGAGGGTGCATGGTCCACCAGGCCCACAACTGCACGACAACTACAGGGGCAACATCAATATTGTTGATTCTGATGGACCTCTAGTCTTATCCCCTTTGCCTCCGGGGCACACATTTGTGGTAACCAGTAGCCTAATGCAGATGCTTACAGCGAGGGGCTTGTTCTCTGGGTTGGCATAGGAGGATCCACATGCTCACATAGCCAAGATAAGGGTGGTTTGCAAGAGGTGTGTAGGTCAACCAGACTTGGATATGGATGTCATCGGATTACGAGTGTTTCCTCTATCACTGACAGGCGATGCTGCTATATGGTTCACTGAGCTTCCTTATAACTCAATCTATACATGGAACCAACTGAGAGATGTGTTCTTAGCAAGGTATTATCCAGTGTCCAAGAAGCTCAATCACAAAGATAGGGTCAATAATTTTTTGGCATTGCCTGGAGAGTCTGTGAGTAGCTCATGGGACAGATTCACTTCATTTATAAGAGGTGTTCCGGATCACCGTATGATGATGAGTCGCTGAAGGAATATTTCTATTGAGGTCAGGATGACAACAATAAAGCAGTGCTTGATACTATTGCTGGAGGATCTTATGGTAAGTGCACTTATGCACAGATTGCAGAAAAATTGGAGAAGATCTCTCGCAACAATAAAGCATGGAGCACTAGGAGGTCGGATACTGGGAGAAACACATTTGTCGTTCATGCTACGAACAATCAGTCTGCAGAGGAGATTCTTGAGGAGATGGCTCAGATGAGGACCGAGTTGGGGTTGGTATTGAAGCATGTGAGCGGAGTTGCAGAGAAGGTAAATGCTGTGAATTACTTGACTAGAACGCCACCACCAGTTGAAAAGTGTTACTATGAAGAGGATGCATATTCAGTAAATGATCAGACGGGGGGTTTCCGACCTAATGCTCAAGAATCCAACACGGAAAATTGGCGCCAAGGTCAAGGAAACCAAGGTCAGAACTATGTAAATTACAACCGAGATGGTCAATATGTCCGGGATGGAAACTTAAATCACGACAACAACTATAACCGAAACAACTATGGCAACAGAAATGATCGGGTTGGACCTTATGTTCTCCCTCAAAATTGGGAATTTGGTGCTAGGGAAGCTGGAGCAAATCTAGCGCGTATTGAAGATATGATGCATAATATGATGAGAAGGTAAAGGAGATGAGAAATGACTTGTCTGGTATTGGTCAAAAGGTTGATGCCCATGTAGTGTCAATAAAGCATCTCGAGCAGCAGATGACTCAATTGTCTACTACAGTGAACCCACGTCAACCTGGCACTCTTCCTAGCAACACCATCCAGAATCCAAAGAATGATGGTCATTGTATGGCAGTTACTATTCGAGGGGGTAGGCAAACCATAGATCCGCCTATGCCGTCTGTGGTAGATGCTGAGATTAGAAAAGAAGATGATGTGGTAGAGGTCAGAGATGAGTCTGAGACTGCGACAGAGCAAGAAACGGAGATATCTCATAAAGTGGTCCCCATACCTAGACCTCCACCACCTTTTCCACATAGGTTATTGATGAAGAATGAAGATGGTAAATATCGTAGGTTTATTTCTCTGTTGAAGCAGCTTTCTATCAATGTTCCTTTGATAGAAGCTTTGGAGCAAATGCCAGGATATGCGAAGTTTCTGAAAGATATGGTGACAAAAAAAGGTCTGTGGGTTTTGAAGATGATGATAGATTGCAGCATTGTAGAGCTATTGCTACAAGATCTCTTGTGCAGAAGAAGGAAGACCCTGGACTGCAATGCGGTTACTAATGGCCGATGAACTGTGAAGAAACCCATTGGTGTACTCCATGATGTACTAGTAAAAGTGGAGTCTTTCATTTTTCTAGAAGATTTTGTGATTCTTGACTGTGAGGTTCCCATCATCCTTGGGAGACCATTTCTTTCCACAGGGCGTGCGTTGGTAGATATGGAAAAGGGACAGATGAAGTTCCAACTAGACAATGAAGAAGCAACTTTCAATATTTGCAGGTCCATAAAGCAGAGTGGTGAGCTTCATACAGTATCTGCTACAACTTATAGAAGAGCGACTAGGTGTTGAGGCATTAGCAACAATTATGATGAATTTCGATAGTGATGGTATTGAAGAGTATGATGAGTTGGTAGCCACACTCGATATGTGTGAATATCGGTCTAAACCAAAGAAGTATGAGTTAGACATGAAGAATCGTGAGTCCCCACCCGCAAGACCATCTATTGTGGAGTCACCAAAATTGGAGCTTAAGGCTCTACCACCGCATTTGAGGTATGTCTACTTGGGCAGAGAGAATACTTTGCCGGTCATCATTGCGGCAGATTTGAATGCGAGACAAGTAGAGTTCTTGGTGACTGTGTTAAAGAGGTTCAAGCGAGCTATTGGGTGGACTATTGCGGATATTATTGGGATTCCTCCCGGTATTTGCTCTCACAAAATCCAACTCATGCCAGATCATAAGCCTAGTATCGAGCACTAGAGAAGATTAAATCCACCTATGCAAGAGGTAGTTAAAAAGGAGATCATCAAGTGGCTGGATGCGGGAGTTATTTACCCCATTGAAGATAGTTGTTGGGTGTGTCCTGTACAGTGCGTGCCTAAAAAGGGTGGTATTACTGTGGTTCCAAAAGAAAGAAATGAGCTCGTTCCAATGGGGCCCGTTACTGGATGGAGAGTTTGTATGGATTATCGGAAGTTGAATGCGTGGACAGAAAAAGACCACTTTTCTATGCCGTTCATGGACCAGATGTTGGATAGACTTGCAGGAAAGGGTTGGTATTGTTTTCTTGATTGGTATTCAGGCTACAATCAAATTTATATAGCTACAGAAGACCACCTTCACTTGCCCTTATGGGACTTTTGCGTTCAAATGGATGCCATTTGGGTTGTGCAATGCTCCAGCAACCTTCCAGTGCTACGTGATGTCTATATTTTCTGATATGGTGGAAGACATATTGAAGTGTTCATGGATGATTTTTCAGTTGTAGGTGATTCTTTTGATCGTTGTCTGGATCATTTGGCTAAGGTGGTTAAAAGGTGTGAAGACTGCAACTTGGTGCTGAATTGGGATAAGTGTCATTTTATGGCTAAAGAAGGTATAGTGTTAGGTCATCGAATTTCAAACAAAGGTATTGAGGTTGATAAAGCTAAGGTTGAAGTAATAGAAAAGCTTCCGCCACCCATTTCTGTAAAAGGTGTTAGAAGTTTTCTTGGGCATGCATGTTTTTATAGGAGATTCATCAAAGATTTCTCAAAAATTGCACATCCGTTGTGCAAACTGCTCGAGAAGGAGTGTAAGTTCTATTTTGATGATGCTTGTCTTAGAGCATTTGGAGAGTTGAAGGAGAAGTTGGTTACCGCACCTATCATTATTTCACTGGATTGGGGACAACCGTTTGAGGTAATGTGCGATGCGAGTGGAGTGACGCTTGGTGTAGTATTGGGACAAAGGCGGGAGAAAATTCTTCACCCTATTTACTATGCTAGCAAAGCTCTAAATGTGACCCAGAAGAATTATACTGTGACCGAACAAGAACTTCTTACGGTGGTTTTTGCATTCGAGAAATTTCGATCCTACTTGCTTGGTACTAAGGTCATAGTGCATACTGACCATTCTGCATTGAGGTATTTGATGGCGAAATAGGATGCAAAACCCAGATTGATTAGATGGGTATTGTTGTTGCAAAAATTTGATTTTGTGGTAAAAGATAGAAAAGGGACCGCAAATCAAGTTGCCGATCTCTTGTCCAGATTAGAGGAAGAGGCTATGCTAAAGCTTGGAGATAGGGCTGAAAGTAATGATGTTTTTCCAGATGAACAGGTATTGGCTGCTTCTCATGATTTGATTCCTTGGTTCGCAGACTTTGCTAATTATCTAGCAAGCGATATTGTGCCTCCTGATTTGTATTTTCACCAAAGGAAAAAGTTTATGCATGATGTGAAGAAATTCTTTTGGGATGAGCCTTACTTGTATCATAGTTGTGCTGATGGGATTATTCGTCGATGTGTGCCCGAAGTTGAGATGTTGAGTGTACTTGAAGCATGCCATTCGTCGCCTGTTGGTGGGCATCATAGTGGTATTCGAACTGCATATAAGATTTTATAGTGTGGGTACTATTGGCCTACCATCCACCAAGATGCTCATGATTTTGCCAAGTCTTGTGATCGTTGCCAAAGAGAAAGTGGGATTTCAAAGAGGCAAGAGCTGCCTATGAATCCTATATTGGTGATAGAGTTGTGTGATGTATGGGGCATTGATTTTATGGGTCCATTTGTGAGTTCATATGGGATGAAGAATATTCTTGTTGCGGTTGATTATGTATCGAAGTGGGTGGAAGCAGTTGCGCTCCCCAACAATGAGGGCAAAAGTGTCACCGCATTCTTGAAAAAGAATATCTTCTCCAGATTTGGTACACCGAGGGTTATTATTAGGGATGGAGGTTCTCACTTTTGTAATAAGTTGTTCAAGGCACTACTTGAGAAATATGGTGTCCGCCACAATGTAGCCACTCCTTACCATCCACAGACTAGTGGGCAACTTGAAGTGTCCAACAGAGAAATTAAACATATTTTGGCAAAGACTGTAAATGCTAATAGAACGGATTGGTCAAGGAAGCTTGATGATGCTCTATGGGCCTACCGCACTGCTTACAAGACCCCCCATAGGTATGTCTCCTTACCAACTCGTATATGGGAAGTCTTGTCATTTACCGATAGAGCTAGAGCATAAGGCGATGTGGGTAATGAAGAAGTTAAATTTGGATTGGGGCGCTGCTTCAAATCAAAGAATGAATGACTTGAACATGCTTGATGAGTTCCGCCTTAAAGCTTACGAAAGTTCAACCTTGTACAAAGAGAAGATGAAGTGGTATCATGATCAAAGAATTGAAAAGTGTGAATTTGTGGTTGGTGATCTTGTACTTCTATTCAACTCTAGGTTGCGCTTGTTTCCAGGCAAACTCAAGTCCAAATGGACTGGGCCATTTTTGCTCACAAAAGTTCTCCTCCATGGAGCGGTTGAGCTTGAGAATAGTGAAGGAACAAGGTTCATGGTAAATGGGCAAAGGATCAAGCTCTATCTGGGAAATACTGAAAGTGTGCAAGAAGTGATTGAGGCCTACAATCTTGATGAAGTCTGAGTAATCAAGAAACTTGCATCGTGCCGCGATGTTAAATCAAGCGTTGTTTGGGAGGGAACCTAAGTCGTACAATCTAGCCAACGATAGGTTTCTGTTTTCAATTTAGTAGTTTTTTTTGCTTAATTGCGTCTCTGTATCAACTTAGATAGGTGATTTAGTTTGTTTTTTTTTAGTGTTGACTAGAATTAGCATAGAGTACGTGTCTAAAAAGTGTCCAGAAAATATAAAAAGAATAGCCTATTGGTTGCTACATGTGCAGGTGTGTCCATGAAAAAATCTGTAGAAAATGGTCTGGTGTAGAGGTCTACGGACCCCATCGACGGTCCGTCGTTCAATCCACGGACCGTGGATGGTGTCCGTAGACCCCATGTAAGCTTCTCAACTTTTCTAAGTATAAGAGTGATCTACGGTCCTAATCTACAGACCGTAGATCGACTCACGGACCGTAGACGGGGTCTCGTGAGTCCAAACCCTAGTTCTGTCTGACCCGACCCAGAACCCCTTATTTAAAAAACTCCCCTAATTTAAAATCACTTCTACTTCCCTCCATTCACTCTCCAACCGTTTCACCATCCCATAACCTCCCTAAATCACTCCATAACTCCCCCATAAAATCATCCCATCCATCCCCCCATAATTCCCACAATTTATTTCCATTTACGAATACAACTCATTCTATATTCCACAAAAAGGGTCCGGTGTTGGGTTAGTAACGAAGAGGTGACTCATTGGTCTTACTAAAGCTTAGTGTCGTCACGCAATCACCCCACTCCTCGTTGCTTGTAAGGTAATAGACTTTCCACTCACTTTGAATTTTGATTCATAGATTGAATATAGAAAGTCGAGAGTTGGGTCTTGACCTTGGGTACTTGTTAGATGAAATTGCATGATAAAATTGGAAGTTACAATACCCTTGGAATGATAGATAGTGATTGTTGCCTTGTTGTATGTAATTATAAGTCTACATGTAAGTTTCGACTTAGGGTACCAAAATTTGTCTTAAATACTTATTCAAATGATTAATCGGAGTCCTGAGAATGACAAACTAGCATGTTTCAATGTTGAAATGCATGGTTAGACTAGGATATTGTTGAAAATGGTCTAAGATGTGGACTTGCAAATAAAGATTGGCTGAAACCTGGCACAGATCACATCCACGATACCCCGTCTACGGACCGTAGATTGGGTTCGTAGGTTGATGCTGTTGAAAATCTCACCAAATGTGGACTACGGTCCGTAGATCAACCTACAGACCATTCTGTACATCCGTGGTTTCCATCTGCGACCAATACTGTTGGCCCTTTGATCCACGGAAGGGGTCCACGGATCGTAGACAGGTCTACGGACCGTAGGTCTCCTCTGTGGATGACCACTGTAGCCTCTGTCTGAAATTTTTTTCTGGGTCTTTATTACTGTTCTTTTTTAGTTCTAAAGTTTTTTGAGTGTGTTCTTAGTTAGTTTTAATACTAATATCTCTTTCACAGGTACGATGGCACCTAAGAAGCTTGTCATCTACTCAAAGCAGGGCAAGTCGAAATCTGTTACCCCTAGCTTCAAGTTGATCGATGAGGACACAGACACACAAAAAGATCCAGCATACATTCCTCCCAACACAAGGACTTCTCCCACTGCACCCCGAGCCACAAAAGGCACCCCTCGAAAGGTGATTCCCGACGTAGTCACTGTCTCCCAATCTGATGAGGAGCACACACTGATCGAGTCACCAACTGGGGCTGCTTCCAGTTCAGCTACTAGGTCTGCGTCTGGCTTTAAGTCCTGCCATGCTTCAGGGTCCGAGTCCGCTCATGCTTTGGGGTCCAATACTCAGTCAGCCACAAGGTCCAGCCAGAATGAACAAGCTGCCTCATCTGATGAGGCCACTAACTCAGAATCAGTACCCATACCAAGGAATGAGAACCCTACTCCAATGGCCGGTGAGCCAAACATATGGTGTGCTGAGGGCCAATGGCAAATCTATCGGGATGCCAAGATGATTAATGACAAAGAGAATATGGCCAGCATTGTTACAAAGGAGCGCAGTGTCCTCACAGGGAGCTTGCACACTGTCCCCGACATCCACCGGCTTTTTAACCTTCACAAGTGCGACTGGATGGCTCGGGACCCAGGTACTTATAGTGAAGAGATGGTATGGGAGTTCTACGCCTCCTATGCCGCCACTCTCCGTGGTTCAATTTCCAAGCGGTCAAAGCCCATAGCCCAGGACCCTCTAACTTCCACTATGGTCTGCGGTTGTCCGATGGACATATCACATGCCACCAAATGCTGCTTTCTCTATGGACCCACCACGGGTCACTCTTGGTCACTAAACGCAACGAAGTTTGAGTACAAATGGGATATCGTGTGGAGTGGCGCTTTCCAGAGGAATGCTGATCAGCGAGAGGCCGTAATACTATGGTTGGCTAAGAACATTGCTACAGATGGCGAGCGTGCAAAGTGGGTCGCCGCACCTCGGTTAGGTATCCGAAAGGCCACATTGAATTTTGTGGCCAAGTTCTTCTAGTTGTTGGTGCGTAATAGGGTGTCGCCGACAAAGGCTGACAACCAACTCACATGGGACAGAGCGGTCATGGTTGCAGCACTGGTAGCAAGAGTGCAGATTGACTTTGCCCGCATGCTGCTGATAGAGATTCATGAGAGGGCATTCAAGACCTCCACTACTTACCCTTTTCCATGTTTGATATTCCAATTGTGCAGGGACTCTGGGGTGCCGATCTTGCATTGTGATAGGTTGATCCACCCTACAGGGACTTTGGATATATGCCTCATTAGAGATGAGGCAAATGTGGCGGCACCTCGCAGAGAGCCCCAGGTTGAGGTACCTCCCTTGGGCTCAGATCTTGCAGAAACAGTGGGGCAGGCATAGGGCGGTGATCCCGTTATACCAGATCATTCTGATACTATCCCGGCCTCCTCTTTCCAGGTCGCTAGTATTGCTTCTAGTTCATCCCGGTCCATACTACAGTTAGGAGCTACTGTTGTCCCATTGGCTAGAGTACATAAATTAGAGGCTCAGATGGTCACACTGCTACATCACATCCAGCCGTGGATGCAAAAGTCGATAGCCGAGTCCGAGGCCAGAATGGAGCGGTGGATGGAGGGCATGATGGACTGGAAGGTCCAGGCTGTTAATAAGTGTCTTGATGCGTTTGAATTGTGAGTCCTCGAGCGATAAGCCCCGACCATAGATATATCTGCTTTGCAGGCTGAATTAGCCAGTCTCTGGACCGACGTTGATGCCATTCTTGCCGCCCCGACAGTTGAGCCTCAGGCTGCACCTACTGCACTGGCTGATGACACAGTGCTCTGGATGCTTTATTCAGTGGGACCGCCGAGGAGGGGCTTGAGCCTACACATGCCAAAGGTAAGCGGCACCATTTTAGTCGTACTGAGAAGGAAAAAGCTCAAAAGAGACAGTGTAGGTAGGAGAAGGAGGCCAGGAAGGCTTCAATTTTAGATGAAGAATTGCACCAGCGTAGGGTGCGTGAGAGTACTGCAGGGGCATTGATTTCTGCCCCAGTTGTAGAGGTCCCACCTGTTTTGAGGGACGTTGTGAGCACCACTGATGGTGCTATGATGGATGATGTGGGCACTACTGAGGGTGACCTTACTATTGTTCCAGCGGGCTCCGGGAAACCGGACCCACCCACTCGTTCATGAGTCTTCGGCGCTATGCACCACAGGTTTGCTTCACCCAATCCATTATCTTTTACTGTTCTTGTATGCATTGGGGACAATCGCATCTATTTTTGTTGGGGGTGGGGTAAATGGATTGTGAGTGATGGGGTGAAGTCTGAGTAACCCAACTCATAAATCCTCTCTTGGGGTTTTCTTGCCTGTGTTCCTTTTCCCCAAAAGACTGTTTAATTTCTGTTGAACCGGCATGTGTTAGGATTGTATGTATAGAAGCATGAAAAAGAATGAAGCATGACGGCTTATGAAAGACATACCCGTCCAAATTTTGTGATGTGTGCTAGAATTGGTAGGCTAAGACAACTTGAATGTGTTGGCTCTGAGTATGACATGATAATGAATCAACTTAATGACATGACTTAAGCTGAAACTTGAACTGGGTAATCTGATAATGAAACTATGTGCCAAGTGTGTGTGAGAATAATGATTATTCAAACAGTTAATGTGCAAAACTAGAACTTGCCCGGTTAGTCTTGCTAAGACAATTCACTCTAGAAGCTAGGAGGTGATCATAGGCCCTTGTTCTAATAAGTCCATAAGTTGCCTAAATGAAAGATCCAACCAGATAAAATAAATGCTCCCTTTGATCCAAATGCTTTGAGCCTAAAATTAGACCATTTCTTTCTAAACCCCGAACTCACCTTCCCATAAATCTACTATGTTGGCCCCGATCCCTCCTTGGACATGTGCACCTCGACTTAGGTCAAAAACCTAAGTTGAGGGTGGCTAGTGTAAAAGGTAACTTCAATCTTGGCCTTGACCCGATATTGGGTATTGTGCACCTCGATCAATGGACAATCCATAAGTTGAGGGTGGCTATGAAAGAGGAAACCGAAAGAAAAATGGATATGAAAAGAGTTTGATGTTGAGAAAAGAGAGGAATGGATGTGACTTGTTGAAAACTAAAGAAAAAGCATAAAACGCAAGAAAAAGAAAAAAAAAGTGAAAAATAGAAAGATCTACAAAACCTAAAGTCACATCCATGGTTGAAGAAAATCAAGGGAAAGAAGGTAAAATGGTAAGAGGGCAAAAATAGGGCAGAAAGACGTTGAAAGCCAATTGTAATGTCAAGGAGGGCAGAAAGTCACTAAGAAGTACCCAAATGTACCACACCTGACCCTGAGCCTATGTTACAAGCCAAGAAAGTCCTATAGTGATCCTAAAGTCTAATGTGGGGAGTCTAAGCAGTGAAAATAAGGGCAAGCCTATGGTATTGAGCACTAACTGTACTTGAAGTTGTTTCTGAGTGTGAGAATTGAATGAATCCTTGTACTCAAAGTCATAGTCATTGTGTGAAAGAAAAGGAATTTTGTTTGAAGTAAGGGCACTAGTTGCATTTTCGGAAAATTGGTACTTTGGTGATAGTAAAACAGTGTATGTTGTGTGTTGGTTGGTCGATTGTTGTCATGGTTTGATCCGCATGAATTAGCTTGTCGAGTCTAAGAGAACAAATTTTGCACCCGAAAAGTGAGTGGGATAGAGAGCCATATGATTGCTTGTGCCTGAAATGCTTGCTTCTATACAAGTGTCGTTTAGAGTCTTAGTGCGTCGCTTGAGGACAAACAACGAATTTAAGTTGAGGGTGTTGATATACCGTGAGTTTACGATATTTCTAATACATTTCACTAACAAGTTGTGTGTATCTAGGGACTTTTTGTATTAGTTTTCATGTGTTTTTATCATATTTTGCAGGAAAGATGTTCATGCGCGAGATTAAAGAAACAACTGACAGAAATGCAGAAAAGGGCATTTACAGAAGGCATCTATGGACCGTAGGTCCATTGACGCTCCGTAGATGGTAGTCGTAGATCAGTAGCCAAAGCATGGAAGGCAAATCAGGGAAATCTGACCAAGTGTGGAAATCTGACCAAGTGTGGAACCACGGTGCCCATTGACGGTCCGTAGATTGATCTACGGACCGTACTGTTGATCCGTAGATTGATACTGCGAGGGTTCCAGTACCTGATTTTGAAGATTCCAAGTGTGGAGCTACGGAAGGGGATTGACGGACCGTAGATCGATCTATGGTCCGTACTGCAGTTCCGCCGTTTGCTTAAGAGAAGCTGATTTTTGGAAGCTGAAATATTTTCTGAGTCTTGGCTGACGGAAGGGACTCACGGACCGTAGATCCATTGACGGTCCGTGAGTCAGTCTTGTGGAATGAAGACGCGTACCTGTGATAGACTTTCCTTATTTTTGTTTCCCTTTTAATTTAGGACTTGTTTTCTATAAATGGAAATGTAAACCTCGTTTTTAGGGGTTAGACATTATTATTCTATTCTATTTCTTGACTTGGGAAATTAACTTGCAACTTTAGCAATTATTAATTTCCTTAGATCGTTTTGAAGATTTTAGAGTTGCAATTCAAGTTGAATTTCTGGGTTTATTACTCTTGTTACGTAAGTTTATAATTCTTTTATCTAAAGCAATGAATTGTTGTCATATGATTATGGGTAACTAAACTCCACAACTAGGGTTGTGGGAACCATGAGCAATTAACAAAGTATAAATAGTAAATAAGGAATTCTTCAATATTGTGGTGCATGCATTGATAATTCTTTCGTTTAGAAGTGTTTATAGCGGTTGCAAACGATAGAACTCGCCTTGTTACTACTTGCCGGACCAAGGAGGTAATCAACAAGAAAATAATTATTAACATAGATTTTTTGTGATACTATCTAATAGGCTAGTGTCGATTGGTGCGAAGTAATAACTAAGCCAAACATCGATTATGATGTCTAATATGAGGTAAAGGTAAGGGTTAGTAAAGTACACACACGTAGCCGAACCAAGGTGCGGGGTGAAATTCTCTAGATGCCGGACCAAGGATTTAGAGATACCTAGCTTATCACTTTGCATTTGTACACTAAGAAAGGATTGCTATTACTAGGATTACTGCGTTATGAGCTTGTGGGGAACACGGATACCCTAGTTATTTCACTCATCTTGATAACAACCAAAACTGACTTTTGATTACTGATTATTTATTGAATTATTACAATTTGTTCTACG
>JAJOOR010024379.1:0-12631 GCA_036250505.1 Solanum acaule | reverse complement strand
CCCCCCCCCCCCCCCCCCGGATTAGTACCTTGGCCTTTGATGACTCCTGGAGCATCGAATGGTGGGATGTATGTGAGCCCGTCTTTTTTACTCAGTTCCAGTGCATATGTTTGAGCTTCATCAAATGTTTGACCATGAAGAATTACATTACCTCCCAGGGCTTTAACCGCATCAACCTGTAAAAAAAAAATATATATGATTGTTAGAAAATAATTAATTTCACAATAATTTTTTTTTTCGTTTTAATTAACACGGCACTATTTTGTTTTAGTATTTTAAGAAAAATTCGAAATATCACAACTTTACGATATCCAGTCAAATCGATTCACATAAATTATTACCTTGATTTGTGGGGTGGTTTCAGGCATGACAATTGTAGATATACATTTAAGTCTTTGACCTGCTAATGCAACACCTTGTGCATGATTCCCAGCTGATGCTGTTATAACCCCTTTAGCTAATTCCTCTTTTGAGAGGTTACTCATCATG
This sequence comes from Solanum acaule, assembly GCA_036250505.1. NCBI lineage: Eukaryota > Viridiplantae > Streptophyta > Magnoliopsida > Solanales > Solanaceae > Solanum > Solanum acaule. The sequence continues at coordinate 12,142 of JAJOOR010024379.1, read as the reverse complement.
TTGTAAGCTCCTCTAAGCTTGAATGAAAACACCTATATATATATATATATATATATACACCAAAATGCAATATTGTAATGTGAGATTCATCTGAATTCAGTACTTTCAACACATAGTATATAAGAATTAATCTACTGAATTGAAACAAATACTACTTTCTCCATTTCAAAAGAATCATGACTTAGTTTGACTTGACACGAAGTTTAAGAAAATAAAGAATACTTTCAATGTTGTGGTGCTGAATTAAAGTTATGTCAAATGTATCAAATTGTCATTTAATCTGGCGTATTTAACATATCATGTGAAGGGGTCATTCTTTTTTAGACACGCTGAAAAGAAAAGTAAGGAAATAGTAGTAAATTTGAACCTATAACTTTAAAAATACATGTCTAGCATAATTTTTTTCTTTAATAATTCGTTACTTTTATTGTTTAGTTACAGAAGTTAGTCGTCACTAATTCCTATTTTAAATAGGAAGTTCAAGTTATTATTAAAAAAATAAAAAAGATATCAAACTTCTTTATGAAACTTGATAAGGAGCTAGCACTTTCCCCACATGGGTCTCACATGACACAAATCCAAATGTGTCGATCTTTAATAAAAATATCAGATACTTGATAAAAACAAAACTAAAATTAATAGAGCGTAGAGAAAACTTACAGACTGCTTATCCTCTCTTTTGATATAAAAGTTAACTCCAAGCCTAGTCGAAAGCTTCTTTGCGAGCTCTAATGGGGATTCAATCGCTACATCGTACACTGGCGATGCCAAAATGTCAACCAAATATTGAAACAATTCATCGGGATCACCCCCCGTTGGTTTATTCACTACCAACTCCCCGGGGCAGACTTTTGGCAAGATTGCAGGAGCACTCACCACTGGAGCTGAAATATCCGGAACAGAAACTATTCGTGACATTTTTAACGGCAATGCCGATGGTCTTACCGTTGAGCCACGCATGTTTTGGTACATTTTCATGATACGACCCGTGGTACTAGTACGGTCGATAGAAATATTTTTTGTGGATTTGGGGTTGGTGGAAAAACTATGTGTTGGGGCTAAACAAAGAAACTCCATTTTTATTGTAACTTATAATACTAGATCGAAAACTTTATTCAATATAACAATAGAGAGAAATATTTTTTTATGATATGATCACTTGCACTAAGTTGAAGGGGTATATATAGGTGTAAAATTTGAAGAAAGGGAGTTACGTGAACTTCATGCACACTTAATTATGACTCACCTAAAATTGATGTAACATGTAAAATACTTAACATGTGCAAAACGCCCTTGTTAGTTTATGTGGTGGAGGGCGGCTATAAGAAAATAACAAATTAGCGGCAGATGAAATTTTGCACCTAAATAATAAAAAATTAATGTTAATTTTATTTAATTGTGAATTGATTAGTGATGGATTATATAAAAAATTAATTAGCTAGAAGGTACGTAGTGACGAATTAGTTAGAAATTATCGATAAATTTTGTTGTTAATTTCATATTTTTTAGTGACTAGTTACTCATGGGGGGATAGGAGGAGGAGGGTGTTCGACATCAATTATATGATCATGAGTTGTATGCAGAAGCAAGCATGTTGAGAATTAATATAATAAAGTAAGAGAAAAGACATAAAATCATCATTGAAGTTGTCTCGAATTTTCAAGAAGACACCTTAACTTTGCAACCATCATATTACCTCACTAAACAATATTGAATTGATATTATTATATCATTTTTCGATCAGTCCCAGATTTAAAGAAGCAAGTGTGTTCACACATCAATCATTACATGACACGTATTAAAAAAAAATTTCATTTTAAATTTTTTCTTTTATCTTTTTTTTTTTTCTTTATTTCTGTCTCTCTTACTTTTTGACTTATTTTAATTTTTGATTTCATCTTAAATTTTCACTTCATCTCCATCCCCCTCCCCCTCCCCCCCCCCCCCCTCCCCCTCTAACAAGTTGATCCATTCCTTCATTTTCTTTCTTTGTCTTCACCTCCCACCCTCACGTCAAGTTGAACCCCTCTCCCATTTTTTTCTTTTCTTTTTCTTCTTCATCTCCAATCAAATACTTTATTTCAATGATTTTTTTTAATAAATAAATCATACTATTTTCTAGACTTTATTGAATGATTGATAACAAACTAATTATTTTTCTAAGAAAATTTAAAATTTTGAAGGTTTTCATAAATTACTCCTTTTCATATAACTTCAAAATTAGAAATGATAATTTTAAAAGAATCAATGAATTCCCCGAAAATTGAAAGAACTTGATTGAAATCAAATAAAAACAATTATATGATACCTCCTAATCATCTTGCAATCTAAAGAATTTATCAAATTGTTCGAAATGTAAAAAAAAAAAATTAGATAAAGTTTTAAAATTAAAGAGAGTAAAACTAATAGTAGTAAAAAAAGGGAAGGTGATATTGTGATAAAAATGGTGACATTGAGAGTGGAAAACTTCAATGGAGATGACAATGAATATTTGAAGAAGAAAGAGAAAAAATTATAACGAAAAAAGTTAAAATAATAAGAAATTATATTTTATAATAAAATACTTGTAAAAATAAAATTATATTAGTTATTTTAGGTTGCGCTCACTCTCTTTGAGAGAGTGTACATACTCTCTATGTCAACTGGACAAAAAATGATGTAATAATATTAGTTCAAAATTGTTTAGCGGAGTAATAAAACGCCCGCATAGTTAAGATATCTTTTTAAAAATTCAAAACAAGTTCAAATGTCATTTTATGTATTTTCTCATAAAGTAATTAAAACACTCTCTTTCTAATAATTTAAGAATAAGGGATGGTTAAGTTGAAAACATTTGGGATAATAATTCCTCAATAAAAATCCTAATCATGAAAATGGACAAGAAACAAGTGGCCAACAACTATCCATTGAAAACATGTGGTCTATGAAAAAAGAATATATCTTTTTTTTTTACTCCGTGTATGAAATTCATATTAAAATTTGATTAAATTTAAATTTTTGTTGAAAAATCTCACATGAGAGGATAAAACTCTAATAAAGATGATTCCATATTCAAAAAAGGCTTGAATTTGATGACATCTCTGATTCAGCAAAAGCTCGAATTTGACACCTCTGATTCAACAAAGACTCGAATATTAATTGATTACTGCGTACTAACATGACTCTTGAATTGTACGAAAGTTGGTAGTATAGAAAATTTAAGGCCATATAATTGCATTTTTGAAATATTATAAGAAAACGTAATTAATTGAATAAGAATCAAGAGTTAAAAAAAAAAAACGTAATTATTTAAAACATTTCTTGTTAGGAAATCTATATAAACGTAAATCTCGAAAATTTCCTTTTAAAGATGTAACCATAGTGTAAACTTATTATTTTTCGGTTTAATTATTTTGTTTCCGAAATTTTTCCCCTAATTAATCTTTGATTTTCGTTGGATAGGGCTCTATGAAGGCTAAAATGCTTCATACCAAAATGTCTTTCATTTTTCACAAGTCGAAGTCGAAATCTTTGATTAAAAATAAAATATTTTACCCCAAGAAAAGACTAAAATGATACTCCTTCCATTCGGATTTACTTGTTAAATATTTCCTAATTTGATTTCTACTTTTACTTGTCGTTTTTGACAAATCAAGAAAGGACAATTTTCTTTTTCCAATTATACCTTCAATTTATTAACACTGAGTATGTCTTTGAAAAATGTAATGAGTAAATATGTTTAGAACTCTATCAATTAATAGGGGTAAAATGGTTAACTCAAATACTCAATATATCAATCATTAATTTTTTTAATAGGTGTGCCAAGTCAAAATTTGACAAGTAAATCCGAACAGAGAAAGTATTATGAGATGGTTTAAATCCCTCCATCCTTAATCAAATATTTCGAATTTGAGTCTGCAAGGATGGAAAAATTCCTATTTAGAGTGTTTCTCCCAAAAATGTATCTTACAATAATATGTGAATCCAAATTTAATCAGACTCCATTACCAATAGGGAAACCAAAACAAACAAACAAACAAAAAGATAGTATCAAAGTATCAAAAATTGTTTTTCATTCTTGAAGAGGAAAAACGTGAAACATCATGTGATTCGATTACAAGGAGAAAAGGTTAAAAAATATTTTCCAATAATTGTAGAAAGCTAAGAAGAAAAGGGTAAAACATAAATAATTTTTAATTTCAAACCTTTTATTTTATTTTTAATAAGATAAACTATAATTATATAAATATGTATAATTTATTTCAAATTATAAAAAATATTTTAAATTTATTTTAAATCATAAAAAATATTTTTAAATTTTTTAAATACAATTAAACACCATTTCAACTTTTCACTATTAATCTATTATCACGTTTATTTTTTTCTTTTGGGTTTCTGGAAATAGGTCCACAATTCACGTGAATAAAAGTGACCTATCTCAAATTAAGTTTTGTTTTTTATGTACCATTTTTATATCAAAACATACTAATATCCAAAACTATTGTAATTCTCTAATGAGTGTTACATTTATTTTTACATGTTTATTTTTTCTAATCCGTTGGAATAGTTATTGTGGATGGAGGTATTTACGGGGCGACTCGAATATTTGTGGTCTAAATCAATATTTATGAGAGGCAATAGATTTATTTAAAACAATTACAGTTAAATTAATATTTTATTATAATACTTTGATTTTCTCTAAAATTGATTTTTCATTTTTTTATGTTTTCTTATAATAACATTGTACCTATACTAGTGATATTCATTATAGCGATATAATTTCTGTAAAATTACCCCTAGTAGCCATACTCAAACATATATTGTGTAAGAATTATGTATAAAGAATATTAAAATATTTATGATAATCATAATTAATGTCATGCATGCAGATGGTAAATTTCAAATATAAATATTTAAAAGGAAAAATAATTATATTTAAATGGGTCCGTTATATGTACTGATCATAACTTTACGAGGAAAAATGAATGATGTTTGCTTTTTTACATCATTCCTTCTTCATACTATACAATATCATTAAATTATTTTTTTTACTTACTTTTACTTATAATAATAGCTAAATAAGATATAAACGTCAAATATCATTATATATACATATGATAATTCTCAAAAACAAAAATTAGCTTATTTTATTGTTTAAAAAAATCCCCAAACATTAATAGAGAATGCTAAAAAAAAATTAATCTCAAAATTCATATTTTATATGTAATGATGAGATGAATTTTAAACAATATAATTTTTTTAAAATTTTACTACATTCAATCAAATATCATCGTACAAATTGAAAAGTTAATAGTCAAAAATCCACATTTCCAACCATTATTCACTACTCCATTCGTTCCAAGTCATATTAGTTGATGACTTTTCATTTGTATCGTGCTTAAGAAATTATAAATAAGAAAATGATTTTACTAATTCACCCCTATAAAAACTTCTTGGAAATTTTACAAATAAATGTGAATACTTTCAAAAAGAATTAATTGCAAGAGCAATATAGAAAAGCCGAAAAAGTTAATTAATGTTTACTTGATTTAGTAAGATGGACAACTAATACAAAACAACTATTTTTAATATAATGATCAGCTAATATGAGACGGGGAGTATCCATCTATTATCACGTTTTCCTTTCTCTTTTGGGTTTTTTGGAAATATAGGCCCACAAATCCACTGAGTATACGTGACCTATCTCAAATTAATGAGGAATTGACACAAAGGCACAACTGCTACATAGAATTAGCAATTTATAGCCCAACTTTATTTAGCAATTAATAGTCCAAATAATAGCATGTATTAGCCCAAAAGTAAATTAACTGTTTTTTTATAGATTTACATTTTTACCATTGTGCAACCAATTGGCAATAAATAGAAGACGTGAGATTGTTTTGTGATTTTAATTTCTATAACTAAGGAAGTTAGCATTTCAATTTCTTTATATTTCCAAACCCAACTCCATTATTAGTATATCTTTAAAAAAAACGTAGAGCAAATAAGAGCATCAAGATATAAATGACACATTTGATTGTTTTGATTCATTATAATGGAGAATGGGATAGTAATAATAATTTTGTAGATTGTTCCATAGAAGCGGTGGTTATCAATACAAATATTGATTTCAAATCCTCTATATGTTGATACTTCTATTAATTCTTTTGAATTTCATTATAAAATCGACGAATTTTCAATATTGATGTTGAAACGAAACAATATAGAATTGTGAGTATACATACAATTGAAGAAAGAATAGGAAACTTTCAAATACCATCCATCATGTATGTGCTAAAGTTGAAGATGGAATTGTCAATACCAATTTGATTGCAATTGGTGTCAACAACACTAACACTTTATATTTTATTGGTTACAATCATATGATTGTCCGAGAGACTGTATTTTAATGAATGCAATATTATTGAGTGTGTTACTAAAACTATACTAACAGAATGTCAAGTTTACAAGAAATTTCTCTCTCTAAAATCTATGATAAAAATAATTATGTTATTCGAATGATGTTTCATTTTAAGGTGAAAAGTTTAAATACGTCAAGGTATTATCAATTAAAAAAAAACAATTATGTATACATTATGCATTCTCTAAAATAAATGATGTATATACTTATGTAACGAGTTTATTTGGCTAATGTATTCAATCAGTTCAGTATGTATTCATAATGTTTCACTCAAAGAATATTTATGAATACATTATAAATTTAGGTATACATAAAAATATTGTGTATTCATTCAATTAGTTTATGTATACAATTAAACGTATGGTTTCTGCCAAATAGATTTTCAAAAATCTTTGTTTTGCTAAAAGATTATAAGGGGGCTATTTATTGCCAATTTTAACTATAACATGTCATGCTATGCCAATTTTTCCAAATTAAGTGTATCCATCTATTATCACGTTTTCCTTTCTCTTTTTGGTTTTTTGGAAATATAGGCCCACAAATCCACTGAGTATACGTGACCTATCTCAAATTAAGTTTTATTTTATATGAATCTTCAATGTAATATTTCTATATCAAAAATATCAATTATTTAATGTGTGTTACATTAATTTCTACGTACATTGGGGGTATTTTAGAGAATAAACCTTGGAGTGAGAAAAGGTTGGGGAAACGTATTTCACAAAAGGGAGTCCAAAAATAACACAACTAAAACACTTTTTAAAAAGTAGAACTAGTGAGATTTGAACATGTGAGCATTACCTCATTCCAATCATCTAAAATCACCAGGCTATAATAGCGTGTTGAGTTAAAGGTATCTAAAATATGTAATTTAATCATTTCACGTATAATTTTACTTGTATATACGATATTTTATTCCGACATAGAGTGTCCACCATGTAGCTACGCCACTGATGTAATATAAGAATATCAGAGGCGACTAAACTTTAATCTCAACTAATTAGTATTGATAGACTATATATTTATCTTATATATTTTACTTTTTTTATCACTAATTTCACATAAAAAATAAAAATAAAATATATTATTTGAAATAATTCAATGCAAGGTTGTAATTGAAAACTGGAAGCCGTTGCTGTGATTTTCTAAAAAAATCAATTTCATATATACCAAAAACGTGTATATATACACATTTCAACAAAATGCCAATAAACATATAGTTTCGTGATGCTTTTAAATTTGTATTGGAAGAGGGGGGGGGGACCAAAATATTGAAGAAATTATTTAATTAGAAGATGTGGCTATTCACAATTTATAAATTTTCTTGTTCTTAAAATACTTATTTAATTCACATTGGCCTCAAAAGATTTTTTTGTTCTTTTCTACTTTCGAAATTATCGTGATAGGTTCATAATCAATAATTAAGGACCAAAGTAATTAAAGTGACTAATCAATAGGCCTTTTTGTTCATCTTTCTACAAGTCTTGATTTGATAAATCAAGAGAAACATATCAGATAATTTTTTACTATATAAAATATCTTAAATTTATTGTGTCTAATTATATATTTTTTAACAACGATCATTCATCCTCTTACGATCAACAAATTTGTCTCATATTGATATGTCTCAATTTAATCTTTATTTTCATATAGCCTCTATATATATATAACATACTTCTTTTATCATAATCTTGATTAGAACATTTGGATCTTGATAAACAAATTGTTTTTCTTCAAGCTGTTAACATTTCTAACTAGATGAGGTTAACTCAATTTCTTTCTAATTAGGTTCTACAAAAGCATTTACTTCACAATATCCTCACTAAGTTCATGTATGTTATTTGCATTATCCATTGATCTTTCCATAGTGAACTCCATAAAAAAGGTTACGTTTGATAATATTTTGGCAAGATTTTTCATTAGTCAATTTCAATATATATGATCAGCCAATTTTTTCATAGGCTAAAACGAATCGGACTAAAATGAGTTAAGTTGAAATTAACTAAGTTAATAAATGGACTGGTTGGGTGGGTTAGACGCGATTTTGGCCAAACTTACATAAATATACTATAAATAAAAAATATTTACCATTTATAGCAATAACATTTTTTTTTTCACTTGATCACTTTTAATACATTTATAATATAGTTTTAATACATATTACAAAGAATAATTTATTATTCACATATAATACAAGTTTTATTGATGGATAATACATTTATCACACATTTTAATACACTTATAATACAATGTGTCAACTTCTTACCAAACAAGCATAATATATTTTTTTTAAAACAGTTATAATACATATATCTTGCATACTTAATTCACTTTTAATACATATTGCAGATTTAACATAGTATTGCTATGTATTGCTATAAATGGTAATAAATAAAAAATATCGCTAAAATCAGTAATTATTTATCAAAAAGACATCCATCCAAGTAATTTTTCCATTTTGTCATCCTTGAGGCAAATCTTAGTTTGCGGCCCACTTAGAATTGGATTGGATTGGCATTTTTAAGGCCCTTATAAATGAAGAGTTAATCCGTTCAAGCTCATCAAAATTCAAAATTTGCAAAGGTGAAATGGATCAGCTCGTTTTAACTGTTCTATTTAATACGCCTCTCATATTTTTTTTTTTATATAAATTACCTAAATTACATAGTGTAAAGAGTAAATTACATTTTATCTCCTTTTTTTTTAATTACAATAATCCCTTAAAATTTATACCTTTCGGATACATTAATTCACCATCCGAATACATTAATTCTAATACAAGAAGAATCTTTATGTTGCTCTAAAAAGAGAATAAAATCTGAAAATTAATTAAATCCCATAAATTACCCTTATGTTTCTTCTTATTCTCAATCATACAGAGGCAAATCCTATTAGAATGAAGAAATTCAAAATTTCAAATTGCTCCCCCCATCAACAAAGAAACCTTTCAGATTTGATTAAAAAAAATTGTCAAAATTTTGGGTAAGCGAGGTGAGTTATGAAGGATACAAAAGTGATGGAATTGTTGTTGGACAAACGATTTCCTTTTGAATCTTCAAGTTCATCGAAGATCCTTTCAATTTTGATTCAAGATTGTCAAAAAAATTGAGATTCAAGATTCTTTCTTCTCCCAGTTCATCGAAGATCCTTTCATGTTGAAAATTTTGAGATTCAAAATTCTTCTCCTAATTTATTGAAGATCCTTTCAATTTTGATTCAAAATTGTCAAAAAATTTGAGAAGATACATCATGAATATCTTTGCGACTTAGCATTTTACTATTTATGTATCTTGTTTAAGTTGATAAATATTGTATTTATACTAGATACATTAAATAAATAATTATTGCCCATAAGATGTTAGATTTGAGATCGATACATTACCGAGTAGGAACTGCTATGTAATTGATACATTTAGTATAAATTCAAATTTACGCATCATATCTAAAAAATTAGTGCATAATACATTGCTATTTATGTATCTCGTTTAAATTGATAAGTATTGTATTTATACTAGATACATTAAATAAGTAATTGTTGCCCATAAGATGTTAGATTTGAGATCGATACATTAACGTGTGGTAGTTTCTATGTAATTGATACATTTAATATAAAATCGAATTTACGTATCATATATAAAAAATTAGTACATGATACATTCCTATTTATGTATCTCGTTTAAATTGATAAGTATTGTATTGTTACGGGATACATTAAACATGTACTTGTTGCCCATGAATTATTTGGTTTGAGATCGATACATTTAGTATAAATTAGTATTTATGTATCATGCCCGTAGAATTTGACGTAGCTATGTATCATATACAAAAAAAAAATATTATGAATATGATAAACAATGATTTAGGTAAAAAAAAAAAAAGTACTGCACATGCATAACAAACATATGATACATACCCATTTATATAAGTGACACTTTTTATGATTTGTTTTTGTCCTAATTTTCTCCATATTTGTTTTGTCATGTCCATGTATGGGTGGTTTATTTTGTGTATGAAAAATTACCTCAATATTCACTTGATTTTCCTGTAAAAAAAAAAAAGAACTGAAAAGAAAAAAATAAATAAAGAACTACCTCTTGGTTAACTTTAAATCATTAATTGGAGAGAGAAAATATTTAAAATTCAAAACAAAGGAGTGACGAAGGTAACTGGTGATATAGTGGAGTGATTATAGGCATGAAAAATGGGGGGAAATAGTGGAGTTGGAAGATTGAAAGTTATGTATCCGGAAAGGAGAGAATTTGAGAAAAAAGAGGGATTTTTGTAATTTTTTAAAATGGTAGGGAATAATAGAAAATAAGGTAAGAAAAAAATGTGTAGTTAGGTAATTTTTCCTATTTTTTTTTGGGAAAATTACGCGGATAAACAAACATATACTAGTTAATTAACTAACATAACTATAATTTAAATTAATTAAGGGTCGCAACTTAATTTTAGTTGTAATTACGTCACTCATACATATACAAATACAAATACAAATACAAATACAAATTATACACATATGTATACAATTATATGACTACTATACAAATACAGCTAGCCTCTCTCCTCCTTCTCCCAATCTCGCTCGCCAGATATACAAATATATATGTATACCAGTTACATATATATAATTATCTGACCTATATACATATACAGTTCGCCTCTCTCCACTCTATGCCCTCTCTCGCTGGTCTCTCTCCTCCCTCTCCCAATCTCACTCGCCTCTCTCTTCCCTCTCTCAATCTCGCTCGCCAAATATTCAAATACATATGCATACCAATTATATTCCAATTCGACAGATATACATATATTATTTGACAGATATACATATACAATTCACTTCTCTCCACTCTTTGTCCTCTCTCGCTCGCCTCTCTCCTCCCTCTCCCAATCTTGCTCGCCTCTCTCCTCCCTCTCCCAATCTCGCTTGCCTCTCTCCTTCCTCTCTCAATCTCACTCGCCAGATATACAAATACATATGTATACTAGTTTCATATATACAATTATTTGACAGATATACATATTGAATTCGACAGATATACCTATATAATTCACCTCTTTCCACTCTTTGCCCTCTCTCGCTCGCCTCTCTCCTCCCTCTCCCAATCTCGCTCACATGTCTCCTCCCTCTAACATATAGCTACAAATTATAATTAGCAAACTATAGCTATGGAGCATAATTAAGTTATTTTTGAGTGACTATCTGCGAAAATTCCTATATATATATATATATATATTCCATGTTCCAATATCTCTTCTATACAATCCTAGAAAGTGAAGATCTTGCAAAAGGAAAAGTTTCCCTGCTATTTACTTTCATTATAAAATACACACGCGTTTACACATTGCAACGTAGTAGGTTGGACAAGAAAAGGACTAGTGGAAAACAACAATAACAATAATAAAATAAGATTTGGGGAGGATTAAGTGTATGCATAATTTATTCTTTTCTTAGAGATAGAAAAATTATTTTCGATAAACGTTCAGCTCAAAGAAAATATTCAAAAGTAGTTCAAAAATAATAATAATTAAAGTATCAAGAAACAACATTACTATATATTAGAAGAGTCTAGGATTTACTACCATTGTTCCAATTAAATCATTACAAATGTCCAATACTTACTATATAAAATATATAAGTGGGCCCCACCTCCTTCCACTTAAATAATATTTTTCAACTTTATCATGGTAAAAGTTGAATTTATTATCCTTTTCATTTAATTTTATATGATATTATTTTTT
>JAJOOR010024378.1:0-12022 GCA_036250505.1 Solanum acaule | reverse complement strand
TTTCATTCTCCAGCTCCCACGGCAAAAAAACGCAGCTTCTGGGATATAACAACAGCTAACAGTCCATCAGTTGTCACTTTAAATGGAAGAAAGACCAGAAGCCATGTTAATACTGAAACAGTAGCAGCTCCATCCATGCTTCTCCAGGTACATTCGATATCTTTTACTTTCATTTCACATGGTATTTATTTCATCGAGTTTTTGGCTATCCCATGCTTCTTCAAGTATATTTTCATATCTTCTTCTACATTCACTTCACATGTCTGAACAGTTCATCAACTCTTTACTCATGTGTTAGATAGATATGGACTTTTGCCAGTGAACAGTTGAACAATGGTCCTAATAATAGATTTTAAATTTTAGCTTACAAGAAAAGAAAAGATGTTTTTTTTTAATTCCGCATCATACAACATCAAAAACAGATACAACTACCCCTCAAAACCAATCAAGTGAAGTTGGCTATACTAATCCTAACTATCCATGTCACTCCTTTAAGTCCGTCTCAGTGCAATAGTATAAAAACATTAGTCTCTCTGACACAAGAAGTTATCTACATTTTCACTGGCACAACAACCAACTTCATAATCATGCTTTAAAAGTGTACCTTTGAGTTTCTTTCTTCTGCAAACTGATGCAGCTTGCATATCCATGTTTCTGGTTTGTGTTCATGTTTGGGCCGCATGTATTCAATTGCACCACTCAGCCAGGATTTGCTCGCCAGAATGTAAAGCACTAAGGAAAGCAGATCACTTGGCAACTCCAATCTAGCTAGCAGCGGCTCACAATCAAGCTTATCGTTTCACCCCGGAGCAAGGCAATGGAGGAGCACTCATTCACTAGTATTAGACAACAGACTAACTGTCTAACAGTGATTAAATCTCTAGTTGTTTATGACTTCTCTTTGTCTTTTTTCTTCCAGATTACTTGGGCTTATTGAAGTCAGGTTATTAATATTATTTCATTGTTTTTTCTGTTATGAAAATTTTGAGCACATTTGCTTCAAGTTTCTGTATATTAGTGTGCTTTTTGGACATATGTTGTTGTTGAATGATGATTTTTCTTAGAGGGGCACTGTGTATCGAAAATTCACTGGAAGGGAATCGCGATTTGGACACAACAAAATTGGAATAGCACTAGCCAAGAAAGTTTAAATAGGCAAAAAGTAAGAAAAAGAAGCTTCACACCAGGATTTAACTGATAAAAAATCCTGGTACTCTTTCAAAAAGCAACTACATATCTATTCTAAATACTTTCTCAGAGTTTAAGCAGTCATAGAAAGAAGAAAAAAGTAACTTAAGCTCCATTTCTATTGTCAATGACCCATTTTCCCTTGTTTTGGAGCACTAATTAGTAAAATAAGGATATTTTTTGAGCTATTTTGCTCATTGAAGGGCATATTTGAGCCAAAAATGTAATGTCAATCACATATTTTAACCAAAAACTTAATATAAGATAAAATTGTCTCATTTTGAATAGTTCAAAAGTATAATTGGACATATATAGCATCAAAGACAAGAACAATTAGATTAAAATGAATCAAACGTTAGAAAGTTATCCAGCTAAATATATGCTACCAAGTGTAAGCCTAATCAGAAGTTGGTTAATCCATTGACATTGACATCACTATGAATGGTGTTTCCTGTTTATTCTTTTCTTTTTAGAAAAAAATAGTGTTGTATTTGGATCAACTCGGGCGTACTTTGATTATTTCAAGCGATCCCTTATTTCAATGGGTACTTATTACCTCACATCAACAAAGAGTAATAGTATGACATTGACTTTGTTTCATGTTATATTATTTCATTTTTAAACACACTTAAATTATTTCAACGTTAGTTATTACATCACTTCAACAAAGCTATACGATAACTCTGCCACTAAAGTTTAAACATTATGAGATGAAATTAGGTACCAATTAAACATTATTTTTTAAAGAGAAAATGGCCAAATGCCCTCTCAATCTATTACTCAATTCTCAACTACACACCAATACTTTACGGGGGTCCTATTACCCCCCGAAATATTTTAAACTAAGATATTAACACCCTTAAAACGTCACCCCCAAATCTTTGTTGGCTAGTGTAATACACGCACCTATTTTTCTCAGAATAAAAAAAAAACAATTTTCTCCACCATTCTTTCCCTAATCACCATTGTCAAATCTCATCATCATTCTTCCTCTTACTAAATCTTCTTCTTCTTTTTTCTTCATTGTTTCTGGATGACTCATCTCCTTCAGTCCACCTTCATCTCCACCACACCACACCACACTATACCCACCAACCTTTGCCCCCTTTTTTTTAATGTCTTTCCAATCATCTGTTTGCACAAAATAAAATTGTTATTGGAGATCTCATTGTTATTGTTAAATTTGCGATCATCGTTATCTTTGAAGATAGTTATTTTCCCATTGGTTCTCAATTGCACTTCTTGATGAATTTGAAGATGAAATTTTTCTTGAGAAATCTCAAATTTTAATATCCATTTTCAATTGCAGTTAAGAAACTTCGGTTACTACTGTAAATGAAAAGATGTCTCCGATGGAAACTGCAATTTTATCTTTCGAGGTCGAGCTAAAATTATTCTCCGTCGAGGTGAAGGATTTGAAGTGGTCTTTTTTCTTTCTTTTATTGTTCTGTCTAAAATTAGGGAAAGATTTTAAAGGTATTGCTACTGAAAAGTATTGTGTGAATTAAAAATGAAAGTATGAAAAGATAAAATTCTTGTATTGATAGCCATGGCAGCCAGTCGAGTTGAAGAGATTTGTAAAAGAGGGGATGGTTAGAGATGTGTGTGTGAGAGAGAGTGTGTGTGAGTTTAGTTGATTAAATTTATTAATTATTCTAGTATCTAATTATGAACTGAGAGCTGTCAACTTAATTAATGTTGACTTGTTTATTTGTCTCACACTTGCCAATAGGAAAGTGAATATAGCCACATCACCATTTAAGGGTGTTAATATCTCTATTTAAAATACTTCAAGGGGGTAATAGGACCCCCATAAAGTATTGGTGTATAGTTGAGAATCAGGCAATACAATGAGGGGGCATTTGACCATTTTCTCTTTTTTTAATCTATGATGAGATTTGAATCCTAATCTCCCACGATCGAACGTTATCTTCATTTTTTTTTTCTTATTTTTCCTATAATGTCTTGAAT
This sequence comes from Solanum acaule, assembly GCA_036250505.1. Classification (NCBI taxonomy): domain Eukaryota; kingdom Viridiplantae; phylum Streptophyta; class Magnoliopsida; order Solanales; family Solanaceae; genus Solanum; species Solanum acaule. The sequence goes on along the minus strand of JAJOOR010024378.1, from coordinate 8,863 downwards.
GCTCTTTTAACAACGGTCGTAATTCTTTTTTGGTCCTACAAGATGAGTCCTCATGAAGATGTGAAACTAGCTAAGGATAATTATTTTTAGACGAAGAACAAGAAAATGTTAACAAATTAAAGATTGGTATATTTAGCAAGCAATAATTAAAATAAATGCACTCTACTTTCCTAATGATTGAAGCATTAGTAACAGAGTGAAATAATCATAACATACCCCAAAATAATGTTTATACCCTACGTACTTTAAACTGTCATATCTTGCTAGGACCTCTAAAATCCTTGAGATTTTCATTTTTGTAACTAATATTTTTCCTACTTAATTCATTATGTAGCAAATTGCGATTGAATTTGCAAATGATTATACATGATTAGATGGGACATACCAAAGACAAAAACAATCCCTCAGCATTTTTTGAGATTAAAAAATTGATTTGATTAAGTAGCGGCGAATTCAGATCATAATATATGAATTTTTGAAAATTTAATAATTTTTACATTGATCTTGTATCTTTATTAAGAAATCTATTAAATATGTTTTTGTGAACTCAATTATTATTATTTATTAATTTGAAATCGTGTAGAAATCTATAACTTTAAATCGTGAATTTGCCGATAAAGCAGTAAACAACTATTGAAACTTGAATAATGATAACAACATGATCAAAAGAAAACCTCGGTTACTGTGAAAATGTAATCTTATTAATTTTGATATTTTCATTTATTTGATTGTTGTACTCCATCACACATCCACTAAGATGTCCCCCTTATCTTTTTCACTTTGTATAAAGGATATTGCAAATAAAACAAATGAATATAAAGCCTTGAAAATAGGAGAAGAATCATTACTTACGGTAAACAAAACTTTTGTTTGAATGAATGAATATATACAGCTTTTGTTCTAATAGCATCATAGTTTACCTACCACTTTATTATTTCATTTATTAGTCATTAATAAGGGGTCAGAACATTATTGAGGCAAGCAAATGGACATATTTACCTAAATAAAATTTTGGGACAACAATAGAAGTTGTGGTCATATGATCGAGAGGTCATGGATTCAAACTGTGAAAACAATTTCTTGAAGAAACGCAAAGTAATTACGTGTACGTACACCCAATGTAATTCGGGCCTTTCCCTAGATTCATGGAGTAGTGGGAGTTTGGTGTATCATGTTATCCTTTTTAACCTTCTCAATCGAATGAATTTTGAAGCAACGATAAAAGTTGTCATCGTATGATCAAGAGGTCACAAATTCAAGCCCTTCCGTTGATTCCTTGCGTAGCGAGAGTTTAGTGTATCATGTTGTCCTTTTTATCCTTCTCTATCTACTTTTAAACACATCCTTGATAATGGATATGTCTGTCAAATAAAAGATGGAAAAATCTGGTAATTTTGAAACTTCTAATGGTGTAAAGGGAAAGCTAAGTTCTAAAGCTGAGTAACATGTCAGTCATTTGAGTTGAATTTTGCTTTTGAGAACTTCTATGATTGAGCTTTATTAGTAGTAGTAGTAGTAATAGTTTAACTTCTTGGGATTCTCATGTTACTTTGATCAAGTCTAGACACCAAAACCAATGATTGGAACATGCAATTTTTATACCCTTTGGATCAGAATTTATCTAGTATTGTATCTAGTTTCTTGCCAGAAAAAGGAACCTAGCAAATCTCTAGAGATTTGAGAGAGAAAAAAGCAGTCAACAAAAGAAGCAAAAGGAAAAACAAAGCCCTTTTGTCATCACAGTTTGAATAAAGGGGTGTTTGTGCTAAACAGATTCAAGTATTTCATCACAAAATGCCAATTACTTTGATGTATACAGGAACAAATTATGTGCCAAAATGTCATGGTATCAACAGAGAATTAGAAGACAAAAAGAATAAATATTTGTCTTATCTGATCATGCATTAATTCAATCATTTATAGGTAACATATATTTTCCATTCCACCCAAGAAAGAGAAAAAAAGATTACAGTAACCCATTGTTATCCAAAATAACAAAGAAAATAAAAACATACAACATTGCTAGATCTCAATATATTCAGTTAAACTCTTCAAGATAGAAGAGGAAAGAAAAGGACTTAATCTAATATTCTAATAAGTGATAAACCTTAAACTCTTAGCAAATAAATGCTAAGTTCAGGAGCTCCATTACTATCAGGATTCATCATGTAGAATGCCTCTGAATCTCTAGATCCAATAACTCTCTCAAATTTAGCCCTCATATACATAATCTCACCAGAATCAGCACTTTCTTCTTCTCCATTCCCTGGCAAAACACCAGCACCCATTGATATTGGCTCCACAGCTTTAAGAATCTGCACTTCTTTTGCCCCAATTTCTCTTCTTGTTGCAAAGCCACATTTTTTACCATTGCAGTAAGTCCTCCACACAGGCTCATCAATGAGTCTAGACACTTTTTTCTCTTCCTCCTTATTGCATTCCAACGCGATTCGGACCAATCCAGACGCCATTTCTCGGACTAAACCACTTATAGGTGTGGCTAGTTCAACTAAGAAGGCTGGCTGGGAGGTGGAATCTTTTTGAAATGCAAAATGTACATGTCCACGCCTGTGCCCAAAAAGAGTGCCTACAACTCTGGTTCCAAGGCCTTGTTGGAAGTTAGACCTGTTTCGCCCGAAAGCTGTTAGGACAGATTTTAGCCTGGCTACTGCTATTGTCTGCAGCTTCCTCCTAGTTGCTGAAGAAGATTCTTGCTTGTCCTCAGCCTTGTTTTCATGGATGGTGTTTAAAGTTGATGACTTGGTGTTTGAAACTTCAAGATTCTTGAAAGAATGTACCTTTATATTCTCTGTTTTCCCTTCTTCATTTCTGTTTGGAGATGAATCTTTTGATGTTACTTCTTCTTGTTCTTGTTCTTCATTGCTGACTTTAGCTGTCCAGTGGAACTGCCTCTTAGAGGACAAGTCTTGGAAACTCTTTGCCATGATTGTCTTCATCTAAGAAAAGAGTAGGAGATGCACCTTTAAAGTAATGGAAGAGTGAGGGGCAAAGAGATTCTTGTTACTACTACTTCTTTATTCAAGGGATTTTCTTTTTCTCTCTTTATCTTTTTTTTATTTGTTTTGCTTCTTCTACTACTTTGTTCAAACAAATAAGAATCTGATAAAGAAAAACACAAGTGTCCCCACCAATTGTGTCATGGGAATTGGGAGTAGTATAACACAGCACAGGGAAAGGTGAAGGCTTGAGAGGATGTGAGGAGAGAAAGGTAAATGTTTTGAAATAAAGAAAGGAATCTCAGGGAGACATAAGATGTGTTATTTCACTTTCTTGTGGGGTATGGTGAGAAAAAAATAGCTTGACTGGCTCTTTTTTGACCTGAACAAAAACAGTGTGGTCACAAAAATCACAGTGAAAGAGAGAACTAAAGAAGCATAACTATTTCCACTAGACATCCTCCCAACACAACCTTCTGCTTCATGCATGATAAAACCTGCACACAACACTAATGATGTTTGCCTCAGATCAGTAATCACACACATTCTGAAACGTTGCAAAATAGATGAAGTATCATGTTACTATTCAAGACACAATAGCCTGCGATATACAGTGCATCAAAACTGACACTCTAATAAGGGATTTAATTCTCTCATTCCTCTTTCATTCTTTTTTGCAGGAAAAGAGAAAAATGCCAACCATATGGTGGGCCTAAATAGCGAAGACTTTTTCATAAATGTTTGAATTCTTAGTTCCCCTTCTTTGGAAGGGTAAAAGATTTGCACCAAAACCAAGTATGGCGGAGCACCAAAGGCACAACTTAGCAGTCAAAGAAGTGAGTCACTCACTATTGGAAATCATGAGTCAAATCCTAGTAGAAACAATGTCAGTAAGGGATAATGGTGGATCCAAAGTAAACAGGAAACACCAATTTAGGCAACTTACAAGGAGGACCCTAGGTTATTGCCATGACCACTAAGTTGAGTTGTAAAGCCATTACAACAATGACCAAATAAGTGTATAGCGACCATCACATTCATCATTCGTCCCCTAATGGGTTTCAGTGCTGTGACTATTTTTTTATTAGGTAAAAGTAATAAAGATGCAAACCCCAACGCAATCAATCACATTGGTCCTGGGTGGGGGCTGAGTCGGCCAATTAGTGCGAAAGGGCCAACTGATGATAAAGAGCCCCAGCAATTCCCACTCTTGACAAATAAAAAAATATACTGAAAGCACTTGTAGGCCGTAGAGACTATTCTGAAGAAAATTCACTAATTACAGAAAATATAGACATAATTAAAAGAGTACAAATTGAACTCAAGTTCACAAGCAGGCAAAAGTGCCAGGGGAGCTTTTTGTACATAATAAAAGAGAAACCAACTGTAAAAACTAAAGAGGTGCTTGTCTCCAGAAAAAAACTACGCCCTAAGTTAGCAGTCCAATTTTTGCTCTGTTTCCGGGTCTTGCTGTTTGGGCGGAACTGTAATAACTCCATTCATCCTCGCACGTGCTTCAGCAAACATCCTTTGTTGTGCAGCTAATGCTTCTTCTTCAGTCATTTCAGCTACATTATTGCTCCACTTCCCAGCTCTCACAGTGTCCTATGGGAGAAACACAAAGCAAAAGGACAATCGTGAATGAAGATTTTTTCACCATTAAATCGTTTCACATGGTCGCAAAACTTATTTGAATTCAAAATAAATGTCGCCTAGCTCTAGCCACATGCAGAGAGGTTTTGGACCAAGGGTGAGAAAAGAAAAGGAATAAATGACTTTGTTACAACAGCAAAAGGATCCTTCATACATCCTAACTTTTAGGCGATTCATAGATTCCAATTTCCAACAATGTAAGAAGACAGAAACTAGCTCCTACGTACCACAGTCTCCAACTTGTGTTGTTCATATGCAGCATAAACTTCTTCAGTATATTCCCCAAAGCCAAGAACCTGAAAGCCAAAAGTGTTTATCATTCCCAGGATGCGGTAGGATATAGAACAAATTTTCACGGGCTAACATATTAAATCTGACCTAAAGTAACTATTTAATTAAGTTCTCTTGTTATTTAACACTATCATTTTTATTTTTATTTTTGTTACGATAATGATGCAACAGTAACAATTATAGAAGTATTTAAGAAATGAAAACTAAAACTGGTCCATGGTTTCATGGTGAAAAGTTTTTGCTAGAGACTTAAAGCATGAGTGTGATCTTGATGTTGCCTAACATCACTACCATACCAAACCAAACATGAAACTAATTAACAAGGTTTGCATTACATCATTCTTATTGGTACCATGCCACTTTGTGACCTGAGATGAGAACTAGGTTTGAAATTCTTTAAATCACCTTCAAATGAACTCATGCTTATGGTGACTGCAGCTGAGAACAGAAGAGAATTGCAAAAAGAGCAAGATGATGATGATGAACATAATAGAGCAACTCCAGGATCAAGAAGTACCTCTAAGGCCTCGAGTACATGTTCTGGTGCAATTGTTCGTTTATCTTCTCTATTACAAACTTCATTTGATTCTGATGAGATAAGATTGATGAACTCTGCACAAGAACAAAGAAAGGTGGAATACCATGCAAATTAAAATCAGAACCACCATAAGAAGATCCTTCAAATATGAAATCAAGCTATGATTTAATTTTAAGGAATGTAAAGAGATGAAGTTATATTATCTAATAGAAGGAAAGAACATAGGATAGACTTCAATCCTGTTGAAATAGCAAACACAAATCACCAGCCAAAACATCAGTGAAAATATACTTATTGAAAAAATATCAGCAGAAATAAGTAATAAAAGTAGTGTCATGTAACAAATCGTTATGCTTAGTTTAACAAAACAATTATGAAATAGGTTACCTTATCAGGAAAAAAATAAGGATCTAAGGAATAACTTAGTTTAACAGAACAATGATCAAGTTTCATCAAAAGTCTCACTTTTTAAGTTACCAGGAGTCATCTTCCTATAGAATATAACTCAAAAAAGAACTTGAATGCCTTCAAAGTGACCTGTATTATCCAACTATGTTCTAAACCTTCCGTTGCTTATCACATTCCCTGTCTTGTGTCGACAGAGTGAAACCAAGAGCTAACAAACAACTAGCACAAAACTTTCATATTAAACCATAGTCCTCCTATGTAAGTACTACTGCCAACAGCACAGGCCAACACTTGGTCCCCCTTAAATTCTAGAGAAGCATAGTTGCTATTAGAAGCCCTACTCGTAACAGCACAACACATCAACAGAATTTTAAAGAAGATAAAAAAAATTAGATCAGGCAAACTAAAATCAACTCACCTACACAACATTCAATCAAAAGATCCTGCGTATCTCGGGCAACACGAACATCAGGGGGCAACATTTCTTTAATAATCTTTGTCATAGTTGCTGATAAGAGAAAATTGTATTATCAGTATATTTAGAATTTCAAATCAAGGAAAAAATCAAGTAAACCATCAGGCAAACTCACTCATCTATCCCAAATAGCAAACTCATGAGGAAAACAAAATAATTCAGACAAGGTGAAACCAGAAGCAACAAAAAAGAACTTCAATATTGCCATTATTTGGCTTTTGCAGTTGAAATCACCAATTGCATCACTCTAATTATCGAATTCTTTGCAAAAGCAATTAGTATCACTTAAGTCACAGACAAGTTAAGTTTTACCCTCTTCAGAAAATAAATCAGAAATTCCACTCAACAGGGAGAGAGCTAAGGGGAGACAAAAGGTTATATTGAACCCTTTTTTGCAAGAAAATTGAATGGTGAAATATGGCAAAAAAGATTTCATTGGTTATATATAAACGGTTGAATTCCTTTGACATAAGAGAAGTTTCTAGGGTAGCAGTAAAAGGGGTTCAAAAACTGCTTTAGGTCACAAGTTCCAATCTTAGGTATCATCACACTTCAGTATTTCATGAATCCCTGTAAGAATTTCTAGTATATCCCGGCCTTGTAAAAATTTAATTGCTTTTAATTTCCCTGAATCACCCCTCCAAAAACAACTAATATCCCCCTCTGCTTACTACCTATTCATCCGCTCAAAATCTCGATAATTAGGTTTCAAAGATAATCAAACAGAAACAAGGGATAATTCACCAAAAAAGAAGTCATCAAAAAGCACAATTACAAGTGCAACATATAATTCATTCTCTGAATATACACTAGATATGCGCAGCTATAAAGAGAACATGGAGGAAGAGGAAAACCTTTGGGAAGCGAAGCATCCTCCTTCGTCTTACCAACGATATCCATCGGTTCCATTTTAATCCTTCAAAATCAAATTCATAAATTCTTAGGAAAAAAATATCAAGTTTCTACGCATCAAACAAAAGCGAAGGCAACGACTGAATACGATGAGAATAGCTTCAACAAGTATTCTTACCTCAGAAAGAAAAGTTGCGAAACTAGTAGATCGGCAAGAGGAGCAGCAAATCGGCCGACTTGAAGAATTTGAAAGAAGATCGAAGAAGGTGATCGGAGTACGGTGGTGGTTCATGGTGGATATAGAGAGAGAAGGATGTGTTCGCAGACGACTAGGGCAAAGCGCATCCAACAAGGGATTCTCCACGCGCGGATGGATAGGTGTCGTGCATGAGCAGTGGGTCCCATCATCATTGTGAATGCTAAAAGGGGCGTGGTAAGCACGCATGAGCGAAGTGTGTGGGGGTAACGGTGACGTATATTGCTTATATAGTTTTCAGCAAAATGGAAAGAAGATTTTGGTCGATGGAGTTAGTAGTGGTGTCATCAATGAAAGGGAGAGGAGACGAGAAAGTTTCCGATCTCTGCTGGATTTGCCGATTATGTGATGCTTAATTTCATTTCGTTCAGATTGGGCTTTTAATAATTGGGCTCTGCTCTATGGTAAGATTGGGCTTTTGGGCTAATAGCTAATGTTTGGCTAATTGCATAGAGTAGTTATAGTTTGAGTAGCTAGCTATTCAGGTTATATCTTGCATAGTTCTATTAAATATTTATATAAATAGGACTCTCAATTTAATTAATAATAAATACACAAAAAAATTGAAAAAAAATCCCATAAATTACGGAAAAAAAATTCTCGAATCATAGAAAAATCTCACGAATTACCCATTGTATTTATATCAATTGATTTTCTATTGGAATTTTTTTGTTCCGAAATTACGCGAAGAACAAACTGAATTGTATTTATATTGATTGATTTTTTGTTTTGTATTTTGTGTTTCAAAATTATATTAAGATCGAATAGATTTGTGTTTGTATCGTTTGATTTTTTTGTTTTTATTTTTTGTGTTTCTACAGAATATGAAAATCTGATTGAATTGTATTTGCATTGAGTTATATTTGTATTTCTGAAGGTAGGATGGTATGTATAATTGATATATCTAATAATTTGTATTTGTATAATTTGTGTAATTGATACAAAATCAAATATAAAATTTGCATTTATTAATATAGGGATTAATTTTTTCTTTTGATGTGATTTATATTTGTACTAGATATAGGACCCCATGCCAGCACGGGGACCAATATATATTATTTTTTTATTTTAATTTATGTCATATTAAGAAATTTGAGAAGTTATTGAAATTTTTATATGATTTTAAAAATATTTTAAATTTTTAGCTATTGTGATTTGTAGTATTTTTTTTTAACATAATTTTGAAAATAATATTTATTACTCTGTTTGTTCTAATTTATGTAGCACACACAGAATTTCAAATATTACCCATTTTTTATATGTCTCTTTAATATATTAAGTTCTTAATTATTGTATTTTATAGTACATTTTGAACCTAATTTTTTAATAATATATGTTATTTGTCATGTCCCAATTTATGTGGCATTAATTGATAGATTTGTTGGAGTCGAGAGATTTATTTTGTTAATTATTGTAATTTATAGTTTTTTTTT